>JAZBGW010000013.1:0-69691 GCA_037464815.1 Mylabris variabilis
CCCCCCCCCCCCCAGCTGATATCAATTAACGTTTATTGTTCTTTTGTCTATTAAATTTCATACTTTTATCCTTTTGTGTGGCACATAACGAAACAATTAGTCTATTCAGTGTAAGTCGGAAATGACAAACAGCTACAGACCCGTATTTGTGAAGCTACAGACGCGATTGGGAGCAACGCTATGTGGAGAGTGGTTTTTGGCGTGGAACAGGAGTGGGAGGCACTTTGGACAACTTTTACAATGTTCTGTGTATTATTTTATTTTTAAAGTTTTTAATCAAATGTGTGCATGCTCAATAAGTAAGTTAATAAAACTTGCATGGGTAGTTCAATGGAAATCTTAGATATTTTCTTATGAACTTTCGACTACAACATTACAGTAGGTTAATACTTAATCAGTGACCATAGTTGCAATTTTGGTTAATTTTAGTCACTTTTTTCTTTTTAACCCTTCAAAATATGTTTATTGTACGTTATTTCAGTGACCATCAAACAATAGTTGCAATTTTGGTCAATTTTAGCCATTTTTATTTTTATTTTTGACCCTTCAAAATATGTTTATTATACTCTATTTCACATGGGGATGGTGTGGTTTACGTAGGCACACCTAAACACTTACTACAATCAACCCTTAAGTTGATTTATTCCGCCTAATCGAGGTGGGATTAAAGACGTGCGATACATTAGTTTTAATGGTTTCAGTAAGGGACACATCAATCATTTCTATTTTTGTAGGTGCAAAAACGTTCAATTAATAAAACACAAAATAAAACTCACCCCTTTTCCTTAAATAATCTTCAATCATTACAGCACTTATCATAAAAACATTACCAACACTGCCGATTGTCGACAATGATGCTAAGAGAATTAATCGTGCCATTCTTGACCAATCATTACTCAATGTTACCGGTGAAACAGAATCGCCCATCAATTTAGCATCTGTTGTTAAATTTCCAACCATTGCCGAAATCTCTGAAATTTATAGTAGAGAAAACTCTCACATACAAGCATTAAAAAAGATAAACAAAAAAAAAACGAAAATTATCTGCGTATAGAATTTTTTTGCGTAAAAGAAATCGAGTGTAAATAAAACGGTGCGAAACGGGGGTAAAGTCGATCAATTTAGTTGCAATTCGTGTATAAGAAGAAGAAAGAATAGATTGTTATCAAAAACGAGACAGTTTCGTCAATAATTCCAGTGGAATTCACACATAGAAACAGTCCAAGATAAACAGTAGATTTCTGGATTTTTCCAGTTTTATCGTGCGAAAAAGATGGGTATTTTGAACTGTGATATAGAGAGAAAAGGATCAATGTTGTGGAAACTTTTCGGTAGAGGGATGAAAGCCAACAATACACTTGGGCACGTTTCTAATGAAAATATGTGGTAGAAGTTTATAACTTTAATAATTCTCATGTGATTTAATTTTGCTTTTCTAATTATTATAAAAGTTGAAGCACGTATTAATCACGATTATTAATTATAGTATTGATCGAAAATAATGATCTTTCCTTGATTTAACAATTAATTAGATAATCGGTTAATTATTTGATTATATTCGATATCACTAATTTCTATTTACCGGGTGAGTCACCTAAAACGAAAAGTTCCTATGACAACTCCAATTATTTGGCGAGCGAAACTAAAAATATTTCAAGGATTTATAGGAGGGTCCCCAGGGAACATTTTAACAAAATTAGAACCTCGTAGCTCGTTTGGACGATGGTCAAAAAAAACCGCTCGTTTCTGACGATGTTGCGATTCTCAAAAACAAACTAAACACGCATAACGACTTAGAATGACTCGAGGATACTCCCAATATTGATTTTTTTTCGTTTTTCTCCGTTTCATTCTAGAACAGGTGGGAATTTTTCGTATTTTTTCTAGAATGCAATAAAGAAAAACGAAAAAAATCAATGCTGGGAGTCATTCTTACTCGTTTTACATGCTTAGCTCGTTTTTGAAAATCGCAGCCTTGTTCAAAACGAGCGATTTTTGATCAACTTCCATATGAGCTACGAGGTTCTAATTCTGATACGACGATCTCCAGATACCACCCTACAAATCCTTGAAATATTTTTCGAATCGCTCGCCAAATAATGGGAGTTTCCATAAGAACTTTTCGTTTTAGGTGACTTATTCGGCATTTCAAACGGTATTGTGGTAAATTTAGATTTGTGTTAACAATAACCTTGATAATAATTTGTGCAAATAATAGGTGCAGTGGTAATTGCATTCGACATGCATGATTTCAAATTCGATTGTAGCGTGCCTTCTATTTTTCCATTCTAATTATTTTCCGACATCGTGTTCATTATCAGTAGCACTTTTCATTATTTTCATTAAACGTTGATAAAAATAACAACTAAATTAATCGTGTTATCAGTCGATAGTTAAAAATATAGTTGCCCGGCGCATCCACCATTTCTCCAACATAATGTGGGTATACATGAAAAGTGAATCAATCGAATTTTACAAAATTGGATTTGAAAGTGGATCAGTGACGCCTTCAAGCGATTCTATCGACGATTTAATAAACGTGGTATGATTAATAAACAAAATATTTCCGCTTTGCCGAATATTCCAATTATTCTCATTAAATTTTTCCTTTTTTTTAAAAATAAAGGCTATTCAACCTGCAGGGTGAATCAACTAGGTATAGTTTCGGTGAAATCTATAAATATTTAATAACGTTTTGGCTTTATTTGTTCTCTCGCTTCTTATCCGATCGATTGACTGATGTTTGTATCAAACTCTTCATGTGTACTTTACAACGTTCTAAAAATGGGAATTTCACTCAACGAGAGATCGTTCAAGCTAATAACAATTGATTATTCACTTTAATTCCCTTTTCTCATTAGAGAAACATTAACACACTTGATCAAGTAGAGTATAAAATGAAGTGTGTATATTTTAATGTTCTCGTTCTATTATTGCGAAATGTTGAAATTCCATTAGTTGCACATGTTGTTGAGAGATTTGAGTATTGCAAAACAGTATTTGCATGCTGGAAACTAATAGAGACTAAGAGCTCTCCAGATAGATTACAGTTTGTCTTATCCGAATGGAACTATTGATTTTATTTTGTAATTCAAAATATCAACAATTCCCTAATGAAAAATGGGTTGTTTATAACTTATAACAAGAGGGGATGTGGGTGTGGACTGGTTTGGGAATTTTTCCCTTTTTCAACAGGTTGCCATGGTTGCATCAAGGCGAATATCGTCACTAGAGGACCATAATTCGAACATTTCTACCATCTTTTATAAATAAATCAAAGTATCCAATTGAAGAAAAATAATACAAGAATACACTCGAGGAAAAAAATATGCACTCATAAATACGTTAAAACTTCAATATTTCGTTTGATGTCTTGATTTAAACAGATGTGTTTAATAGCGGATTGAATGATAACTAAAATATACACACGTACATTTTACATTTTCGTCAATGATCTAAACGATTGTGCATTACGTTAAAGTCAAATAAACATATCGTAAAAACAATTTGTGCGTTGATTTATCTAACGGTAATTATCTTTGGCAATATCTCAAAGATTTTTATGGAATTCAGTAAACAATAATAGGGTGTTACCCGATATTTCATCGCCAATAATTCGAATTATTGGCGATGAGAAAATAAAATAATTATCACTCACCTCATCGACTTTACACACAAATAAAACGAGGAAGGAATCAACAACAACAACAAAAAAACAGAAAGAATTAGAGAGATGATAACAAATTTGGCATTACTTTGTTGGTTGTAATGGATGGATGGACCTCAATGGATGGTGGTAGTTGTACGGACACTACTACACTAATGTACGCTTTTTGTCTTCCAATTACTAATATCGGTCTATGTGTGATAACTACGATGCTAGTGATGATGATAATGATGATGGTGATGGAGCAGCGTCGCAACTTTCGTCGAACACAACAGTTTGAAGGCGTCTAGACGTCAGGCGTCCACTGGTACATCCGCATGCGCCCCACAAACACAACTCATTGGATAAAGGGCACAATTTATTCCATCGGAAACTCATCGTGAATATAGAGATAAGATCAAGGGAAGGTTATTGCGTGCAAGTTGAAAAGAAATATTTTTGATGTAAATAAAAATCTTTTATTTTTATTCATATTTTTTTTGATGCCAATCGCGTACAAATAAAACCAAACAAAATTTACAATCATACAAAATCACACAATTGACCTTTTAGCGAATTATGTTAATTTTGAAAATTATTTTGTTGTTCCTAATTAACGGGAATGTCGGAAAAAATCGGAAGAATACTGTATTTATACAAGAGAATCCATCAGAATTTCCTAAATTTTATTCGATGACTAAATTGTATTGTAGCTTGGTAAACGGAATACAATATAAAATCAAGGAAATTGATGAGCCCAAAATCTTGTTTGTCACACAATCTAAATAACATAAAATAAATATTGTGTTTGTCATTTGTAACAGTGCGTATGTATGCTGCTATGATTTCGGCAATTGTTGTAAACTTTGTGTACATCTCCTACCCCAATACGCTTCCAAATTGAACGGTTCGAAATCTTTTAAATTCGGCGTGTCTTGTTCTTGATAGAAGATCACAGTTGTACCACCACCACCACTACTATTACGATCAACTTCTTGTGAGATTTTAGTCCATGAATCATAATGATACTTAATCAATTCATCATGTTGGCTTGATATAACTAATGGACGTTGTTGTTGTTGTTGTTGATGGTGATGATGATGATGATGATAGTAATGATGGTGATGGTGATGGGGGTGATGTTGATGATCATTCGTATAGACACGATTTATTAAATTTACAGATGTATTATTTGATCTATTACGTGGATTGCTTATATTGCTCGAATTGCTGCTACTACCAGCACTGCTACTACTATTACTATTACTACTATTGTTACTACCATTTAAATGGCTTATACCCATCCGGGGACCACTGTAACAAAGAAATTATCAAAATTTTTAGATTTTTTTTATGCAAATTTAACAAGAATTTTACTAAAATACCAAATAATGGCGTCAGGTTAGAAAAACATGTTTGTATAAGAAATTTAACAGTGAAACTAAAGTGTTTCATACCTCATTTTGTACAAAAAATATAGATCCAGTTAACTAGAATCAACTAAACAATCACAAAATTAGAAAAATTGTATAAAAAATAAAAACTCGTTATCACTTATCAGACAACTGTCAAACGACAGACGTAAACAAAGCTATTGCAGAAATCTATATTGACGGCCTCCCAACAAAACAAAAAAAATCAATTTTAACGCCATTCAAACAACTTTAAACATCTAAAAACATACAAAATAATCAAAATAAACTAAAAACCAATTTAAATTTGCATAATTTACAAAAAAATGTAATTGTACTTTACACAAACAGATGTCTCTATTATAATTTGTGCTACAAATAGCCGATCTGTTTGACGTTTTTAATTTTTCCCACAATTCATAACCTTAAAAATTCCAATTGATAACGTCAGTTTTTATTTAGATTTGTTTAAAAAAAAGTATTGCAATAATGATTATGTCAGTCCTGCGAAACGTTTGTAAGGTACAAAACCATCAATATTCTTCATTTCTTACAACACCAATGTCGATAAATCGCTTACAGTACTGTGTTTGTAACCTTTGAAAACTGCTTTTGATTCTAAACATTCTCTCTTTTAGAAATTGGCAATTGTTGCGTAAAATGCATCGCAAATCAATTTATAAAACCGAAGAAGCGAAAAAGATTCGTTTCTATGTGTTACATCGTTATTTAAAATATTTAAAAAATTACGATAAAGTCTTGGAACGTAGTTTTCCAGGTGCTATGCGTGTTTATCGGGTCTTTACAGTTGGTATCAGTGAGTTTATGAAAGATTTAAAAGATTTCGTACGTATCGTACGTTTATTAAATAAGAAAACCATACAAGCAAATAAATTTGAAAAATTGAATCGTAGAGAATTGGAATTATTACATCAAATGCCAAAAGATATGCGTAAAATTGCACCAGTTTTATTAATATCAGCATTACCACTTGCAAACTATGTGATATTCCCTTTGGCTTATCTATTCCCGAAACACCTTCTAACATCACACTTTTGGACATTGCAACAGAAATCCGAATTTAATGTCGAACTGTTAAGGGACCGTTTAATTTATAATCGTCCATTATTCCGGTGTGTTCAAGCCGAATTGGATACTATAAAAGAGCATAAATTGCATGGTAATTGGGCGGAAATTCTAGGCATGATTGGTAGTGGGGTACAGCCACCAGTTGAAAAAATTATCTCCTGTAAACAACTATTTATGGAGGAGCCGTATCATTTATTCTGTCTTAAACGAAAACATGTTGTAATTGCGATTAATTTTCACAGTTTATAACACTTTCTTGTACCTTTTTCTTGATTTTTCTTAGAAATTCTTACTGAAAATTCACGACCTTCATCGGGGATGGTTTCGACGAACTCGTCTACATGATCGTGGTGTTATTTTACAAGAAATGGACAAGGCTATAGTTCGAGAGGGTGGTGCACATAATTTACCTTTGGATGCTTTAAGAAAATGCTGTCTTATACGAGGTATTTGCTATTGTTTCTACTCATAAAATAACAGGAATTCAAATGTAAATTCTCAAGGTTTAAATCCTGCAAATATGAGGAATGAAGATATGGTCGACTGGTTGAATAAATGGATAACAGTATCCCAATCTGTTGATAAAGAGGGTTTATCACTTTTGTTGCACTGCCCAATACTGTTGGCTTATAATGAACCGACAAATTGGCTGATTATTTATAAAGGCAAACGGTAATTAAAACATGACAATAATGTGATAACCAATAAAGTAAAACTTGTTTATTCTAATTCAAAATATACACAAAAATAATCAATGTTTCTTTTATTGCCAAGAAATATTCATTGATTCTCTTCAAATGGTATAAAACTCGGTAATTCACCAAGTTTCGGTCTAGATACAGTCTCAATACAACAAATTTTATCACAATCAATATTTTCCTCTTTATCCGGTACATAATAACGATTTTTCTCAATTTTATCAATTTCATTCGATTCTAAACATTTTTCACTAATTTTCTCTAATTTCTTTGAATATTTCTTGACATTTCTAGATTTTAATAATTGACTAGATCTTACCGAATTGCCATGCGGATACGGACACTTTTTCTTTACACAATTGCCATTTTTTTCGTAATCAGGACATGAGAATTGATGACGTTTGTCACACTGAAAAACTCGTTTCTATTAAAATTCGCAATAGTGAATTATTTAAAACAATACCTCCGCCCCTTGTTTACAGAAACCAGCAAGAAAATCACGACAAATTTCAGCTTTTGCACTAATTTTCACATGTAGATATGGGCAGTTATCTTTCGAACACAAACCATCTAAAAAAAATTTACATGTTGGCATTTTCTCGTAGGAAACTTTATGCGATAGTAGACATTTATCATCGTGGCAGGCTCCTTGTAAAAATCTACACAAAAAGAATTATAATTTACAATTTACACTTAACGAAAAAGGGGCAAGACGAAACCTTGGACATAAAATAATTTGATCGGGATTGTGCACTTTTGGACAGGTACCATTTTCTTTGCCTTTACAATAGCCAAATTTCCTATAAATAGCACACGGAATATTGCACTTTTTCAATTTATTCGGTAATTTCGACTTGCTACAATTAAAGAAATTGTAAATATTGAAGAATTGGGAATTTCGAGTACTACCTGATTGATTTGCGTTTCTTTATGCGTGATTTCTCATTGTTTTCCCCATTTTTTCGTATAATTTTATATTTAGAAGATAGCATCGAGACGTTTCGTTTAACATCAGATTGTCGTTTCAATGAATTTGGTGATTTTTTATATAAAATTCCATTAATTTCAACGAATTTCGATTGATTTAGATTTGTTGGATTTTTCAACAAAACGTTCTTTGCTACAATATCAATCGTTAAGAATCGATTGATATAAACAAATTTCTTCTTATTATTCTTCAATCTTCTAACACTCGAATTCTCAGTTCTTTTATCTAATTTGAATTTATTTATTGTACTACTTGTTCTTTTCACTATTCTATGATCAAATTTGGGTGTTGTACGAATAATTTTATACTTTGTGTGTAAAGAAATCCGTCGTTTTCTTTGCGGTGTTCTTTCATTGCACATTTTATCACCCTGTATCCTTATAAATTTATTTCTGGTTGATATTATTCGTGTTGTTGGTCTCTCAATATTATTGTTACAATTATCTGTGACTGTTTTGGAAGAAAAATTACGTAAAACATTCGGATTTATGTGAATCTTTTGCGATGATGTTGACGTTGATAATATCGATGATGTAGGATTAAATTGTGGATTTACGTAAACTGTTTTACGAAAATGTGGATTTATTAGGACTTTAGTTGGTGGTGGCAGTGGTGGTTGTAAAGGACATAAAAAATCTTGTTTTACGTAAATAAAGCGATTCTTTTGTAAATTATTCGAGTCTGATATCGAATTGTGTGGATCTAGAAAATTCTCCAATAAAACAATAATGAATTATTACTTGTATTGAAAACTACTTACATGGTGGGAAATTCATTATAAAATAACAATAATTCGACAATTTTTGATTAATTAAACCCTTTTTAAGAATTTATCACAGCTTAAGGTTAGGTGTGTCACACTAACTGTCACAAATTCAAACCGACATCTATGATAGAATAGCTGAATGTTTTACTTCTAAATTTTAAACAATAGATGACGTTTTTACTATAATACATTTTCTAATTTAAAAAAAATACAGGATGTAGTTGGCTGTGCCTTTCTTACATAATATCGTAGCTTGGTTCATACTTTATTACATTTGACATTTATTAATGTAATTTTCGAATGGCCGAATAAAGTTACGACTGCTAGATGATAAATTTACATATCTTCAGTGCTCCACTTGTACGAATCTTCAATTTCCACCCGTTTAGCATTCTGTATTTCAAACCAACGCTTCTCATAACCATTAGAACGATCAACACCATCCCATCGATGTCCAGGCCGGATGCCGTAACGATTCGGCATAAATTCACCTTCGAATTTCGGCTTGATCTCAACACCTTTCTCTTGTGCTTCTTTACGTTTCTTTTTACGTATATAAGCCAACATTGGATCACCATCACGTTCTTGTTCTTTTAAATATCGTTCCAAGTCTTCATCATCAGCATACCGTGCTAACGGTTTACTCATCTCATATAAATCATTTTGTAATTTTTCTTCATAATTTTCAACTTGTTTTAAACCACGTCCCCAACGTGAATATTTCTCTTTTCGTTTCTCATCCACTTCTTGTTTTTTACGTTGGTGTTCTTGTTCTTCTTCAATATTACGAATTTTACCAGTTTTACGATCACGTACAACTGGTACAGCATTAACACCAGATTGTTCCGTTGATATCGTTTGAAATAATTCATTTTCACGTTTACGAAATTTACGATTCTCATCGACCAATTGACGGGCGTCCTGTAAACCAGCTTTACGACCATCTAACGTTGTTTCCATCTTTCCACTTTCATCCTTTTCGGTGTTTTTTTTCCTCGGCGGCGGTGTTTTATCGTGACTTGTTTGATCTTCTTTAGACACACTATCTTTTCGTCTACGCCGTGGAGAATTCTCGCGTGATCTGTGCTTTCTAGGCGATGATAAAGCATCAATTTTAGTTTTCTTTATCGGTAAACGATCAGAATCGTATATACGTTTTCTAGGCGGTGATATATCCTCGTTTTTGTTACTCTTTATTGATGAATCGCTTCGTTTACGTGGTGGTGAATTATAAACAACTTGCCTGCGTTTTCTAGGTGGTGATATATCACCGTTATCGCTCCGTCGACGTGGCGGGGAACAATCACCATCATCATCATATTTACGTTTTCTAGGTGGTGAAATATCTCGTTCCACGTTTTCTTCTCGAATTGTTTTATCTATACTACTCTTATTTGTATCTTCATCCTGTTTACTAGCAATTTTAAAACTTTTCGATGATAATTTCTGTACAGATTGCTCTGTATTTGATGATGGTACACTCCCAATAGGTGTCCATAGATGACTGTTTGTTTTCTCATCAATACGTAACGATGGTGGCCGTTCATCGACAATTGCAACAATCTGAGGTGCATCCTCATCTAATTGATCCTCATCTGGTATCACTTTGATATTTGCATCTGCATCATCATCAATAATTGTAACACTAGAAATAGAAAATTATTTTCGATTAATTTTATCGATAATTTTATAAATACCGTTTAGGACCGATTTTATCCTTCTTTTTCTTCTTCTTCTTCTTGTCACTAGGAGCCTTACCAATACCTAAATATTTCTTTAGGTATTCTTTTTGACTAATTTCAGTCATTTTTCTTCAAATGTTTACAAGACGAAACGTTAATTTGAGGTTATGTTTCTAAAACTAAACAGTTTCGCCACTACAACTGTCAAATGTTAAAAAATTACCAACTAAAATCGTTTTGTATTATCTAAATAAATGGTGGAATATTTGAAAAAAATCAACAGAATACTTCTTAAAATTAGTTTTCTAAAGAGATAAGGGTAAAATACAGCAATTAATTGTTATCTGATTACAATTTATTTAATTTAGTAGATGGTGGATATGAAGAATTATAGGGTTATTTATTGTTATTGCGTTGGTGGTATTGTGGTAGCTGTCAAGAAAATTTGCATTGGGTGCAAAATTTTTGCAAATTATTCAAAATAAATTACTTTTTCTTCCAAATAATTTTATTCAGTACGAATGATTCAAATTATTGAAATGTTTCGCCAGAATTTCTATGATTTTAAATGAAATGTTTGATACTAAAACGTAATTCATTAATAATGGGAGGTTATGTCCAAATTTCTATAATTTTTTCAAATTTAATAAAAATGATGGTAAAAGTATGGGCCTATTCCGGTTTAGTTCTGGTATTTTGTTTCCTTTTATATTATCTTTATGGTGGTATATTTGCTGTTGTATTATTAATTTTTGCCGTAGCAGGTAATTAATAAGTATTAACAATGAATTGTTTAAACATGTTTTATATTCTAGGTGTTTTATATCATGTTCAAGATAGTTTTCTATTCTATCCTGAATTGCCTAGTCATTCCCGTATCTATATACCGATACCATCAATGTTCGGTCTTCCGTATGAAGCAGTCCAACAACGTTGTAATGATGGTACTTTAATCCACATGTATTTCATCCATCAACCGAAAGAACAACAACGATACTCACCAACAATTGTATTCTTTCATGGCAACGCCGGTAATATGGGGCATCGTTTACAGAATTGCCTCGGTCTATACCATAATCTACATTGTAATTTATTATTAGTTGAATATAGAGGATATGGATTATCTGATGGATATCCAACAGAAGACGGTCTATATATTGACGCAAAAACTAGTTTAGATTATTTATTTTCACGGCAGGATATTAATCATTCCGAAATTATCATTTTCGGAAGATCTCTTGGTTTGTGTGTTTTCCTATGTTTTTTCTTTTTTTTTTAATTTTTTTACTATATTTAGGTGGAGCTGTTGCGATTGATTTAGCTTCTAGAAAAGAATTTGCAACGAAAATTTGGTGTTTAATCGTTGAAAATACGTTTACCAGTATACCAGATATGGCAAAAGTATTATTAGGCTGGCGTCTATTACAATATTTACCATTGTTTTGTTATAAAAACAAATTTTTATCATATCAAAAGGTGAAATCGTTACATGTACCAACGTTATTCATATCAGGAATGGCGGATACTTTAGTACCACCAAGGATGATGTCGGAATTGTATAATCGTTGTGGTAGTGTACGTAAACAATTATTACAACTACCATCTGGTACACATAATGAAACATGGACGTTACAAGGTTATTATCATTCGTTGGATGTATTCTTACAAAATTGTCGTTTACAAAAAATTGATGTTGATAAGAAGCAAGATTGTTGTGAATATGATAAGATTCGATGGGGAGACATTCAGAATATTTGATTTGTGACTTTTCTGTATTAAATTTTTAAATTTATTAGCTTTGGTGCCATTGTGTGATGTTATAAATGATTGTGATTTTTAGGAAAATTTATGAGAGACGTCCAAAGGTACATAGTGAAATTTTAAAAACATAAATAATAACAAATTTTACAACTACACAGAATCAAGCAATTTATTCCCTATATCCTATCTACAAATGCTCTCCCATCTATAGGTAAGTGTTGAATTTATTTAATATCGCACAAAAGTGCAACACCTCTTAACGTCCAATGTCTCGGATTATAATCCGTTTCAAAATCAATCGAACCAACGTATTTTGAATCAGTCCGTTGTGGTTTTCTATAAATTGGACACTCATACAATTTTGGATCTTTACCAGCTGTTGTATTAATTGCATAAATATAAATCACTGGCATTTGTTCGTATAAAATCTTTGGTTTGCTCTCAATCAATTTACCAGTCTTACGATCCAAACTGGCACCTTCTAAAAACAAACCATGCACATAAACACCTTCATTTGGTGCTTCTTTTAAATCATCTTTATTGTAACGTGTTATAACATTTTGTAAAACAACCGAATCTAATGCCCATCCTTTATGGGCACGTGTCACATCCTGACGCATTGCCGTTAGGAAACCTTGTGGATTAAAGAATCCAGTCATCCAATAGACATTTGGATGGCCACGATTACACCAATTCCTCAATTGTATATCACGTTCTAATAATTCCGTATACCAAAAACCTAATGTTGCTGATTCCCATGAGATTTTCTGCCATTCATTTGGTATACGTGCATCGTACATTGCATCTAATGAATTACGTAGATTTTGACTCATTACAATTGTACCGTCAATTGCTAATTTAAGATCATTTAATGTTGTTTTAACTGATTTTAAAACTTTTTGGAAACGATCGATTTCTTGACGTAGAAATATATTCATTGGTTGTAAAGCGCCCATACGTTGTAATGCTTCTTTTACCTCATAACTATTGTATTGTTTTGGTAATTTTTCTAGCATATCTTCAGCAAGAGTATAAACGACAGTTTCACGAGTTTCACCGCCTTGATTGCCGCCTTCTTTCGGCTGGACACTCAAAATAGTATCCAAGATTTCTAAAATAATACAAATTCAATTGAAACGATTATAAAAACAATTATTTATAAACCTTTAGCTGTATTAATTTGATAAGTAATATCGGCATTGACATGAAGTCCAAATACTTCAGGACTGTCTGATGTTGGTAGATTGTTAATACAGTCGAGATATCCTTGTAGATTTCTTGTTTGTGGTATATGGTAGCCTTTATAAAATTCGAAACCTGGTCGTAGTAGAACATCACAGAACCAAACCTGAAAGAAAATCGCAAAATTTTCCATTTTCGTACAATAATAAGCGATAATTACTTGTGTAAAAGTCGTTAATAGTCTCTTATCAAAATCATCAGTAACTCGACCACCATATTGAACTTCACCCAACATATAACAAACAGTCGGCCACGATACACCCTTCTTCGGATCAATCTCATCTAAATGATTCTGTATGAATTGTACACTTGCCGAAAAGTCGGATTGATTGAATTCGTACGGTATATTCCAGCCTAACGGGCCGAATTTGCGACGTTCTTGGACAATTGTATGCAGAAATGCGATAGCGTACAATAATTGTGGCCATTGAATTTGTGTTGAATAATCAAGAAAATCTTGTGTTATATTCTGATATGTTCGTTTCATACTAGCACGTATTCCTTGCGGTGGTTCATTTGTAAATTTGATCGACATTTGTAACAAACCAATCGGGAATTGTTCATGAACCTCTGTTGTCAACCAAATACGGAATGTTGAATGTATCTGTTCGCAATCATTTATAATCGTTATCAATTCAATTGCAAACGGTAATGACAAGTGGATGTTTTGTAAAAGTACCCAACCGCCCTTTTCAATAGACGATTTAATCATATCGCGGGCTACAATCTCCTGCCCTTGGCCCATCGACACAGAACGTAAGGCTACAAAAATACAAAAAAAAATAGTATGTCTGAACTGGTGTACAGCCGAGTGCACTGAAAATGTGACGACTCTTATAGTTGTGTGAACCAAGCTTTCTCAATCTTGATGGGAACGGATAGGGGTAGTGAAAAATGCATTTTTGAATTTTAAAAAAACAGTCACTTTCTAATAATAAAATAGAAAAGCAATTACCTACCTGCCTGATGTCTTGTAAATATAC
Organism: Mylabris variabilis; assembly: GCA_037464815.1. Lineage (NCBI taxonomy): Eukaryota > Metazoa > Arthropoda > Insecta > Coleoptera > Meloidae > Mylabris > Mylabris variabilis. Next base: position 14,268 of record JAZBGW010000013.1, read on the forward strand.
CGGGTGAGTCACCTAAAAACGAAAAGTTCTTGTGGAAACTCTCATTATTTGGGAAGCGATTCAAAAAATATTTCAAGGATTTGTAGGAGGGTCCCCAGAGAACATTTAAGCAAAGTTGGGACCTTGTAGCTCTTTGGGAAGCTGGTCAAAAACGCTCGTTTTGGACAAAGTCATTTTTAAAAATGAGTTGAACACGCAAAACCTTTAAGAATGGCTCATATACCATCGCAAAAATGATTTTTCCGGTTTTTCTCATTTGTATCCTTGGAAAATTGAAAAAAACGGCCTTAGAGATCGATCGTTAAAAAAACGAATAAATCTAATGTGAGTAACCTTGTCTGTTGTTTTTAACTTGACAGGATAAAATTGTTTACGGAATTCTGTTTATTCTGATTTCTTTTAATGTAAAAATAATAAGTCACGTAGTCTTATTTGTTTCCAGTTTTCAATGTTAAGGATTTTCTTAAACAAACACACAGCTTTATTCAATCTCCAGTATCGAGTTAAAAATAGTAAAAGTGGGTAAATGACCTCGTTATTCATAATGACGTTGGAAAATCAGTGTTCCAATTTTCGCAAAGATCCAGTGATGAAAAATGAATAAAAACTATTTTAAGAAAATCTTCTAGTCATTCTTAGTTTTTCGTCTTTCGACGGGTATAAACAGTCAGTGAAAATCGCGATATCGTCGGAATAAAGCGATTTTTGACCAATTTTCTAATCAGCTACAAGCCCCTAATTAAATAATGGGAGTTATCATACGAACTTTTCGTTTTAGGTGACTCACCCGGTAGGTACAAGATAACACCCCTAATCCCACTTATGATTTTACTTTAGATATTTTTCCTTCTAAATTCTAATCTGTTAGACATCCACCATATATTGTGAACCTCCCTGATTAGCCTGATTTACACAGTCTCACAACTATCGTCACATATTTAGTGCACTCGGTTGTACTCGCGTTAGAAGTTGTACTTTTTTGGTGTGACTTGTATCAAAATTTCGGAAACTTATTTTTTCACCAAACACCCTAATAGAATTATAATTTCAAAAAGCCCGCCTGCTTCCCGTTAAGATAACAATCATTTGCATTTGCAAAATTTTACTTAAATATTTTACAAGGCGCGCCAAAAAAGTAAAACTTGAACTGATAAAAAAGTCAAACTTACAAATTTCTTTGGATTTAGCTAAAGCGGCAATTTGTGGTGACGGATCCGATCCAATCGTTAAAATACAAATTAACGGCGTTGTCGGTTCAGATTCACTCCATGTAGCTTCTAAATCCAAAATACACGGCTCTCCAAATTCCCTACCCAAAGAATCTTAAAATTTACACAAATTATTACAGTGGAATGATTGAAATATTTAATCATTACCGATGATATATTTGCGAGCTTGTGACAATGTACGATCCGGACTCCAAGACCTAATCAATAATAATTTCCGGAAGACGTCCAATTCTTTTTGATAACCACCCGGTATATCCTCTTCTTCCGGTTTACTTTTCTCATACCATAACCGCCATTCTTTCTCGTTTTGTACGATTTTCTGTAAAATCAATTCGAATCGTTTCAATTTATTTAATTCAACTAGATTCAACCATGTTATGTCTAAAATCCAACGGAACGGTTTCGGTTGTACAGCGTTCAAATCTAATGATGCACCACCTTTAATGAACGTCATGAATTCATCGTGCGTTATCAGATTTTTATACAAATCAATCTTTATTGCCATCAATAAGGTGAAGAGGAATTTGTGTTTTTCGTATAGACTTCTCTGTGTGAAATACCACACTTCTTTTGTTAAATAATTGAGAATTATATTGATGCGCTCATCTGTATCCGTTGATTTCTCTGATTTCCTTATAGAATTATCGAATAGTATCAGGAATTGTTTCAACGAATTCTGATACATTACGTTAATATTGCTCATTTCAACAATTAGAAAATAGAGAATTGAACCACGTGCGGCTATCGGTCGGAATTCCTCGCGTGCTATATGGATTTTCTTTTCGGTTTGTTTCGATATCAACAATTTCTGATTGACATCATCGGCTGTTGTTTTCGTTATTTGTAAAACATTCACCAATTCAACATCATCAACCAACGATAATTGTGTTGAATTTAAACGATACAATAAATTATGCTCCAATTCTTTCATTTTGTTCTGATTTAACATTACCGATTCGAATAGTTGGACACGTTCGTTCTCTAAATCGGATTTCTCCATCAATATAACACGTCCTAATAATTGATCCTCTAAACCGGACATTGTTACTGTAAAATCAATGATGGAGGTTTTTGCACTAATCTCAGGTGAATATGATGGATTTGGTAGTTTTGTTGTTATATACAACATGAAGCCGTTAAGAACATCGCATTCTTTATCACCAACAATCACTTTTTCTATTGTACCCGATTTAATGAAATTCTTCTCTAGGACATTATCCAATACCGGATCTAATTCTATATCGATATCTTCAATCAATAACGGTTTACCTAAACTTAAACAATCCTCGAGGTGATTACGAAAATATTTATGTGTTAATTTCGTTATCTGTAAATTATTATTAACTTCTTTGTTTTTAATCCACATTTTACCTTGATTTTGTGGATCTATCAATAAGGGATACGATCGTGATTTCGTTGCAATTAATGCATTCTGTACTGATAATTCATCGTTGGGTAAACCTTGTAATGTCCATTCCGATATTAAACTGTTATCAATCAACATATTGATAATATTCAAGTCTTTCGTATACGGTATTTGTTTTTGTTCGAGTATCTCACACCAGATTTGTATCAATTTATTGCGATATTCTTGATTATACGGTCCACAATACGATAGAAATCCAGTTGCTAATAATACATCACCAACTAGTAGACCTAATTGTTGTTTAAATTCTCTACTTTGTAATGTCCAACGTCGTTTCTCATCACCTAAACCATTAATTAAAGTTGTTGCTGTATTCATCTTTCTCAAACATAAATTAGCTGCATCAGTTAAACGTTGCTTCTCACCAACAGCTTTATCATATTGCAATTTAACTTGTTTTAATAATTCTTCACGTTCTTCCAATTCGGATTCGGCATTTTTTAAATCCTCCATTGCTATCTTTAAACGTGCCTCCTGTAATGTTAAATTCGCTTTCAATGGCAACACCTCTTTATTGACACTGTGAAAGAATGCCATCGCTTTCGTCCATGATAATAAACCGGCAACATCACCACATACACGTTTTGCTGTATCCATATTGTAGTCTTCCATTTGAAAATACGGCTGCAACAATTCAACCATTTCATTATTGATGATATCTTTGGGGTAGTTTTGTAATTGTAACAAGAACGTTGTGGATGCCATCATTTTCAATGATTCAGCCCATGAAGGTTTCGGACAGCGAGCGGCCGAATCTACAACCATCGGTTGTAATTTCTTTTGAAATAAAATTAGCACACAATCCATAATTCGCATGATTAAATGCGGAGGACGGCCAAGTTTTCGTACAGTTGCTGAAAATTTCAATTAGAACGCGCTAATTGTAATATTAAAAATGTCATTCTCACCAATATGAGCTGGTTTGATTGTATTCAATGCAGCTTCTGCTTCTTCTAAAGCCGGCTTAGCTGCTTCTAGTTTTTCTTCAGCTAAAGCTTTCTCTTTTGCTATAGAAGACACTAGAATTTCCGCTTTTTCTTTGACTTTTTGCACTTGATTTTTAACGATTTCTGCTTGCATTGCACGTTCAGTGACTTCAGTTAGAACTTGTTCAGCATTTTTTGATGCTTCAACTAATTCCTGTTCCATTTTTGCTAATTCTTTTTTCAATAATAGTACAGATGATGAAGCTTCGGCTAGTTTCTCCAAACCGGTGTCCATACGTAAAGCACCATCGTTCAATTCTTTCTGTTTATTGTTGTAAATCACTTTGTAACCAGCGATGAAATTCAAATAAGATTTCGGCGTTACGTGACTAGTCCGACGAAATCTACAATTTTTGCGTTAATAAATCGATAAAAATTAACAAAAGTGTATTTACCTTGTGAAATATTCCACAGATGTTAATGCAACGATATCCTGTATTGAACCGAGAGCTGAAACTAACTCGTCTTTAACTTGTTTCGTACAGGCAATTTCGAAATTTTCAAGGAAATGACTAGCAACTGAGATTAACGCATTTTTCGGCCACGGTTGGAACCAATCTAATGTACATCCAGAAACTAGTGCTGGAAAACGTAAAGCACGATTTCTGAACTTTTCACCAACTGGTGAAAAACAGAAAACTACATGCAAATTTTGGCATGTTCGATTCATAAAGTATTCCATAACAATTTCATTATTCAATACACGTTTTGGATTTTCACGTTTCATAATCGGTGTAATTTCCTGTATGATTTCAGCTTGTTCGTCTTTTGTAAACAGATTCGTTATAACACCAGACGATAGAATATTATTCATATACTCCAAGAAACCCTCCTCTTTAATATCCAAATCCGTAAAAATGAATGTTGTGCCTTTATTTTGACAGCCACAGGAACGATATAAAATTTTCAAGTCTTCCAAAAAATTTGCAACATTATACGAACGTGTCAGCGTGATTTGGAACGTTTTATAACCGGCTATAAACGATGATAATTTAGTTAATGATTGTTTACCACTGCCACCGACACCAATTAGCATAACATTGCCGCGAGGATGTCGGATAACTCTTGAGATTTTAACAAGGTGTAACATGGCATCAGGAAAAAAGACTAAATCCATGCCGGGACCGCGAACCATTTCGTTAAATTGCACCAAAAACATTTCCAAACGTTCTTTTAATTCGCGTTGATCAAACACCGGTTCGTAGACTTTCGGTAATTCCATATCAGTATCCTCGTTTTCTTCTCCTGTAGGTTCGGGAGCATCGCGCATAAAATCCACAAATACCGGATCTTCATCGCAGTTCTGTCGGTGATCATCACCCAATTCAGTTTCAACCAGATGATACAATTCGTTGTCGAACCATGATTTATCGGTTTCCTCGGTGAAACGATCGGAGAATACTCGGATACATTCATGTTTCCACAATAACAACAAACACCGTTCGGATTCGATTACTGTTGATAACGTGCCAACCATACCTTGCCAAATACGCGATAAATCTCTCAAACTGAAAACGTAATGGAATTTCGCTGGCGTTGGCAATAATTTCGATCTAGTATTCTTCCATAATAATCGCGTCAATGGTACTAATTTCTTAACTAAATTCCTCACTTCCAATGCAAAACCACGCTTAATATTGTAATGCCCCTGTGCGATTACACTGAAAATTTTATCAATCGAATTATCAGCCGGTAGGGGACAGTTGAAAATACAAAATTGCCGTTTTAATCTGGATGGAATGTCATTACGACCGCCACCAGGTTGGCCCATAGCGGCGACAAATTGAATATCAACGATTGTTGTAAATTCGCCCGGTTTCTCGAGACTGTAAAATCCGCCCATATCCATCGTCTGTCTGACAATTTCGTTTGTAATTTGATCACCCCAACAATTAATCTCTGGTAGATTAATATCATCGATGAAGATGATCATTTTTTTAGCATTCGCCGGTCCGAAAGTGTTCCCCATACGTTTCTCCACATAACTTTCAATAGTTTTCTGGAATTGATACGGTGTTGTTACATTGGAGAAATTGAATGAACGATTCATGTATAAATCAGGATTGCGGCTTTTTAAATACGATTTAACCATAACTGTTTTGCCTGTGCCAGGTTCGCCAGTTAACAATACAGCTTTTTCTTGTTTTGCTACCGTGTCGATTAGGAAATTTATACGGACATTATCGGGAATTGGTATGATAATCGTTGAAAATTCTGGTGTCAATAAATCTGGATAATTGTAATTGGTCACCATAGTGTCCCATAGCACCCATTCACCGGATGAATTAACAACATAATCAAAAACTGTTGCCGTTTGAGGTGGTAAATCCAACAATTGTCCAAAATTTTTCTTCAAATAATGATTGAACTTGAAACGATCATTCGTTTCAAAAAACACCCCCATACTCCAAACCAGTGCAAAGACGTATAATTTTCGCAAATGTGGTTGAGTAAAACTGCAAGTTTCGTTATCAAATCTTTCGGTTTCTTCTACATTTTCATCATCACCATCTTGATCCGAATCTGAGCCTTTATCATCACCATCTTGTGTTGTTAACGGTATTAAACCTTCTAATAATTTCAACATTTGTAAAGTGACATTACATTGTAAAATATCGATAACAACACACAAATTTTGCGTACACCAATTATAAATTACATTGAAACTTGAATTGAATAATTCCTGAAATGTTTCCTGTTCTAATTGTGTACGTTTCTTTAACCATGCACCGACTACTGGCTCCCAATTTAAGCCTGATGAACTCATATAAACCATCCCGTTACGGGACACAGTAGCCGGTGAGGCGTTATCAATATTGTGGGGTTCAAAAATCACTTTACAATTGGGCGACATTGCTAAACGATCACCGTTTGCTAATGTTAATGTTTTATTATCATCCAACACACTATTCAAATTCTCTATCCATATACTATCAACTGGACCATCCAAGACTAACCATGTGTACTCGTTCGATTTAGTTTTCAATGTTTTCCGCCACAATGCTGAAAATATCCCATCAGTCCAATCGTTGGTTGCAACATCCAATCGTCCAAACATTTGGGCTGTTGTTATCGCTTTCGGATTCATTCTCATTTCCCTAAAAATTATGTTTTATTGTTTCATTGATAGATTTGTTGTAATGGAACAAATACCGATGCGGTTGGCCCATTTGAGATAAGGCTTTCATTAGAATTTGAATGCATGTAGTTTTACCAGCACCTGTCGGTCCTAATGTCATAATACCATGTCGGACTCTTTGTGTTTCATACAATTGTATCAATTTCAATTGCCATGATGGATGATTAATTAAACCGTTTCTATCGACTTGTTCTTGTATTGCATTTTCCAATTCATTATAAATCGTTTTCTCTAATTGTTGATTTGGAAATAGATCGGCAACTAATGACATAAATAACGGCTCATCTTCATCAATCAATTTCGATAGATTCATATCGCGCAATACACGCATCACAATTGTACTTTCTGTATCTTTACAATTGATACGTTTCGCTGTACCTAAACTACGTAAAACTGAAAGAATATTACGTAAACCGAAATCGTAATGGACTTGTTTTGTTAATTGTTCTTCACACAATTTATATAAAGTGTAAAATTTACGTGCTAATGTTATATTTTCTAAAAATCCACAACTGGCTAGTTTTACACGAATGATTATTTGACGATCCGGCACCATCATTGCCACCGTACGAAACTGAATCTTTAAATTCTCCGGCAATTCTTTACGACCAGCATAACCAGGATTCTGTACATAAAAAAAATGAAACTTATACACTTTCTTTTTTTTTAAGATGGACAATTTGAACGAAACTCTTAGTAGTTTAGATACTTTAAGGATTTTTAGAGGTCCCTGTAGAACATTTTAGCTAAAGCAAAAACAGGATCCCGTAGCCCGCTGAAGAATTGGTGCACTCAAAACTAACTTTATTATGAACGTCTGTAAACCAGTGCTTCTCAACCATTAGCTCAGAAACCGATATTGGTCCGCAAATAAATTTTACACGCCCAAAAAGACACAATAAATTGTGTTTTTTTTGTAAAAATTATTGGTCGTTAAAGGGCTATTAATATATTATACACTATACGATAACACAAGCACTCATATCAACTAAGATCAAAATAGAACAACAGCCGAAGAGGCGCATTTCAATTTTTATACGATCGTTGCCCAAAAAAAGTTTCTGATTTTTTTTCAGGATACAGTGGCCGAAAACAAAAAAAAACAGTCTTACGGGGATCCTCGAATCATTCCAAGTTTTTTTTACGTGTACAGCTGACCTTTAAAAATTCCGAAATTGCCGGAAAAAAGACGTTTTTTGGCAGATTTTCAAACGAGCCACGGCGCCCTACTTTTGCTAAAATGTTCTACAGGGACTCGCCCAAAAGAATCCAAAAGTATTTTTCAAATCTCCCGTCAGCCACTAGGAATTTTGTTCGAATAAACCTTCTTAAAAAAAGTGGATTTCACTGAAACCCCGGCGCATCCACCAATTTTGTGCCATTACAGTTTTTTAAATAATTACCATAGTGATAAAGATTCCAAATTCCGGGCACATTTCAATAAAATCCCCATCTGTAAATTGGAATGTCTTCTTCTTCTCCCTCTTACTGGCCAGAACAACAGCAATTTGTTGTGCAGCCACTGATAGTACAGGTAATTCAATACGATTAAATTCATCGAAACAACCCCACGAGCCCGATTGTGCTAACCCCTTATAAATTCTCCCCAAACCACGATAATCCATTTGATCAGAACAATTAAATACAACAACATATTTTGCCAATGTTTTACCCATATCTTTAACAGTTTCCGTTTTACCAGTACCAGCTGGTCCACACGGTGCACCACCCATACTCATCGTTAAAGCCTGTGCTAGTGTAATATAACAACGGTCTGTTAACGGTGTTATCACTAAACGATCTGTGCAGCCTAAATACTCATTTTGATACGTGAATGTCACGTCTGTTATTATGATAAACGTCTTATCGGGTTCTTCGCGAAAATAGAAACGGCATTGTTTCAACCATTCGAAATCGTTGATATGGCGAATATTTGAACGGCACAAACTATCGAAAATATCTCTCTGATGGACATGTATTGTTATCAAAGTTTCAAATTTTGTACGTTCGATTTTCGTTAAATCACGTGTCGTTTGATCGATCAATGTGTTTAATAATTCTAAGAATTTATTGTTGGTATCGGGCATGATTTTTTTATCGTGCCGTGCTTGACCTAGCGCCAATTCAGCGTCTCTTGTCCAAATCATTTGTAAGCCGAGTAAACCAATCTGGGCTGGCATTTTCTCAAGGAATTGTAATAAATTAAAATTGATATCGTTTATAAGTGTGTAAGCTTGTCGTATAATTGAATGTAATGAATTCTGTGATGCTGTCAATAATTGATTCAACCATATCTCAACACTACCCTCGGCACGTACTGATTTTTCTAAAGCAATCATTTCACCTTCAGACGATATTATTGCTATAATTTTATTGTATTCGATATCGTGAAATTTCACCCATCTTGTATTATCAAATATTGATAATAGATGATTTTGTATTGTGTGCGAATCAGATGCTTGTCCTAATATTTCTAATAATGCTGGATCGGATACGAAGAAGAATCGAGGGAACATCATACGTTTCCGTTCTAGATAACCACTCAATGATTTCTGACACAATTCTAATTGTTCTTGTAAATGTGGTAGTATTTGTTTTAACATATCATCACCGACACAACATGAAACAACACCTGGTGTTTCATGGGCGCGTTGCATGATCTTTTGCCAAGATTTATCGATTTTTGAGAAACGTTTCGCTTCTTTCGGTAATTGTTTAGCAATATCACCACCAACAAATACCGCCTCTAAATACACCCACATGTTCTGTACTAATAACCACCGTTCGAGAATCTCGTTTGTATTAGAGAGATCTGTGACCCATTGTTGGATTTGTTTACGAAACGGCGCATTATAACGATTCGATAATAGCGAACCTAAAACCATCAGACTGTCTTCTAATTGACTGATTGTCTCGGCTGTTGTATCGCCTCTTAACAATAATTCACCGCGATTATTGAATGTCATGAATGTTAATTCGTGAACCGACCATTCGTTCGTCACCTGGCGCAATTTCGCTTCAATATCCTTCTCTTTCATTGCTGATATGCAAATATCCTGAAAATATTTACTGTTTGAGATTATCCTAATCCTTGAAAATTAAGTTAAAATACCTCAATGTCCTCTTTGTGTTTGAGTAGCGGCGCTTCTAGGATGTTCTTCAAGCAGAAATCTTCACTTTCCAAGTCAAACGTGTGATTCAGTGCATCCATAATCTTTTGCCAATGTCTCGGTTTCATTGCTTTATTCGCCATCAATTCCAATAACGGACACATATCGTTGAAATCATCGATAGTTTTCTTCAATGCAAAAAATGCCGGCCATTCTTTTAAGCCTTTCGGTAATTTACGGCAACGATTTTGGAACTCCATCAATTCGTTATTGATCTCTTCGATATTAACATCCGCCCATGGTATGTCATAATAACTGGTAACACGATCAATCACATCATTATAAAGCTTGTATAATTTTTGTAACAAATTCAATTCTTTCCGAATTTGGCCCAATTCAGGGTAATCAGTGGTCGGTAAACCGAATAATTCTTCACCGCTCTGGTAAGTTTGTAAGCGGCGCCACATGCCATCGAAACGATTCTAAACAAATTTTTCCACAGATAATAAATTTACAAAAAGTTCTATCGTGGTACCAGTCTTCTAAGGGAATGACTAAAGTAATAGAATAAACTAGCCAGATGGTCGATTTATAATTTTATGAGTTGCTACTTGCAATTGAACATTCATTGTTAAAGATGTATACTTGACTTTATTCTATTACTTTAGTCATTCCCTTAGCAAATTGGTACGACGATACAACAATTTACTTGGAATAAAATTAAGCGATCGGAAGCTTCCCGTGGCGTCAAACCGGGCTGCATTGGTCCAATCGTTCGGTACTCTTCACAATACTCGATCTTATCACGATGGAATTTCTCTAAATTACGTTTCAAATCGTCTTGGAATTGTGGCTGCATATCAAGTAGATTGACGTGGACTTTTAGGGCTTTTTCAAGCAATTGAGTCCATGTGTCACGCAAATTATCAACTTGTTCTAGAGTTTCAACTTCAATTGTTATATTGTAGCGGTGTAGAACATTAAAAGCATCCTAGAAAATTGATTAATCATTGTTTTTTTATATATTAAATTAATAATTGGTGGTATTTACTTCAATCGGTATAATTTTTAGCTCCATATCAACTTCTTGTTCGCGGATTTTCTTTAACGTATCCATTATCATGCGAACATCGTCTAGATCACGAATTGTCTTCTCTAATTTACGTTCCATATCGTTAACGACAGCGTAAACGTAATCCATTTCACGCTTATACTTCTTCTTCATCGCTTGACCGATTCTATTTGTATTTATTTATTCGTTTAACTAAATAATTTTTGAATTAGAAAATTTACCTGTGAGTGCACGATTTGATTTCTGTAATTAAGCCGAATTTCAAATTCTTCGTCGAGATAGCTAAACAATTTCCAATGATGAAAATCTCCGGTTCTGTTGATAATTTTTCCATCAATTCCTCATGTTTACATAGTACAGTTTCAAATTCTAATAACGTTTGATTCAACATTTCCCTTGGTGTTTTCTCATTCTTCCATAAAATATTATATGGCCGCCAATGTTTCATAAATTGTTGTATCTCTTGTTTCATATCATTCAAACATGTTGATAACAACGATAACATTTTCACAATGTCCTTATTCTCCATTATATATGCGTAAAAGTTGCGTTGTTGATAATTAAATTTCGGTTTTTCATCTGTACTGAGACGATATAAACGTCTTCGGCGTACTTTTAAGTCTTCAACCAGACCCTGTTTACTGGCCGCTGTTGTTCTTGTTGTTGTTGGTTTCTGATTGAGCTTAGAACGGGTTACAATATCCATTAGATTAGTTTTTTTCGAACCCTTTAATTTTTCCCATGCTGATTGTTTCCCGTCTACTGGCTGGATATTGGTGGAAGCCGCATGCCGTGTATGGGTGTCGGTTTATTTTTGTGGACATGATTTGAGATGTTTTGTGATATTTACAAAGTGAACATTGTGTTGTGTTTTTGTTTAATTGTGTCACAGTTTCAGTGATTGTGGTGATTGAAACACATTTTTGATTAATATATGAGAAACCAAAACATTTAAAAATAAAACAGTTGTAAAAGTTTGCTGCTAATGAGTCGATTATAGCTAACTCACATTTTAAGAGAGTAATGAACCAACTGAATTTCGTAAGTAACCACAACTTTACAATTTTGTCAATCAAAACAGGTAGTAGACTCTTTTGTTCGGGGTTGTTTCTAGCCAACATCTGTTAGAAAACGGTCAGGAATTGAGGTACAGGTGCTGAAATAAATTTCTTTAATTACCACGTCTTAGTGTTGACAAAATCTTATTACTCTCTTAAATTTGCGAGTCGACTATACTTACTTATTTCGTTAAACTTGTACAACTGTCCACTTGAAGCTTCATCATTTTATATCGGCTCTAATTGAAGATTTGATTGGAAAAGTGGCTTACCTGTGTATGTCCACCGGTCCACTGACCCACACCTTTAGCTACCGATGTTATTGTCTTTCCTGCTTGGACTAAAACCTCTTGGACTTTATCTAAATCCGGCTCGATTGCTACTTTCGGTATTAACAATACTGAATTTAATATAAATACGGGGGTGCGATTTTCTTGATCTGAAAACCATAAAGAAACGTTAAGGATTTTACGGGGCGATATTCAGATGAAAATCACATTCTATTGAGACTTTTTTCCGTAGAATATCCAAAGATTGTCGTGTAACACGAACTAAAACATCTATAACTTTTCTAGTATAATAACGTCGCATTTCAGCAACAACACCCTGGACTGAATTCTTCATTGCTTTCGCCATATTTTCATTCAGTAGTAAATGTGGACTTTCAAAGCATTCATACACTAAACTCCAATCAGATTGCTGTTGTTGACTTGGATTCTTATCGCTCTGTTTCGAATCAATTTCTAGAAATTTTACAAAATTATAAAGAATTATAAAAATTTTGAACGTTTTAAAACCGTCATGGAAGAAATTCTCATCGTTCTCTAACGGTTTTTTTGCCAATGTTAAAATTTCCTCAACTGCCTCCTCAATCATTAAACTTTTCTTGTGCAACTCATCAGCGGCGTGTCGACATATCTCCGATAATTTATCGAAGAATTCGTTCATTGTCCATTGTGCATCGTTATCAGGTAGTGCGACTAATTGTATTTGTTGCATCGTTGATAAGATATAAGCTACACGGTTCTCGTAAATATCGTGAGCTCGCTCGATCTAAAATTATAAGACATTAGAGACAAATCTAAAGATAAATCACAGGTGTTAAAGTTGGATTAATTAATTACCAATACTTTAAAATTTTCGACAGCTGTTTTGCCACGATCAACAAATTCTTGCCAATCTTTTGATACCCAAGTTAGTTGCTTTAAACCCGGTTCAATTATATTGATCAAATTGATTAAATGTGGCAGAAACAGTGGACGTATTTCTAATTTAACTGATTTAACAATTTTCAATAAATCATTCAATAAGAATTTGATGGAATCTTCAATTAATGAAAAATGATCACGTTTCGTATATAGAGTTAATGAAATTATCGGTATTGGTAAATCCATTTTTAACATAATATCAGTTTCACGTATCAATAATGGTATTGTTGGATGTAAATTGACTTTTAAACGTTGCTGTTGCTCCTGACTGACACAGATCAATGATTGTTTTAAGCATAAATCAATATCATCAACATGCTGATTCATCCATAATGCCACCATATCAGTTTCATAAGTTTTCAGCATTTGTTCAGCTATATTGAATTTTTTCGACAATTCAGTGGTAGTAGGTAGATTTTTCAATATTTCATGATTTGATATATTCGTAATTATTTCGATTAAATGTGATAATAATGAACGTGCCCATTTTATACGGCCAGCAATCGGTGGAAACATTCTTGGTACTGGTGGATCATCTTTCTGTTTCTTGTACATTTTAGCGATTCGTTCAATTTCCTTCTCGCTGAATTTGATTATACGATCGTATTTAACATCCATAGATGTTAATGGAATCTTTTCACTCACCTACAAAACGTACAAGTCTTAAATTATTGCATTTTCAAAGAAAGTAAATTGTTACTTTTTCGAATCTAGTTAAAAATCGGATACCTTGCGCCGTTTCCCAAACACTATCGAAATTCCTCTCAATTGTCTCGGCAATAATCTTCTTGAGTTCTTCGATACGTGTTAAAAACAATTTGAAATCTTTATCGAAACTTGGATTGCGTTGATCTAAATAATCGTACGGTTTATTCATTACGATCGATTTGATTTCGTTGAAATTTTGAAGAGCTTCCTCTAGCTCTGGGAGAGAAAAATTAAAATTAATTTCAACGATTAGTTCAATTGAGAAAATTTACCATCTCCTAATAGTAGACCTTCAATTCTGCGTTGAAGTAAATTACTATAATCATCGATTAAATCGAATGTTGCGATGATTTTATTTAAACGTCGACAGAACAAATCAAATTTACCAAATACATAATTTTCAGAAAAATTAAACGGTTGTTGTGCCGGTGTTAATTCTTGATTTTTAACAATCAAATACACTTTTTTATAGACTTTATTTAATAATATACATTGAATTAGATGTTGTTTGATTGTGGAACGTTCTTGAGACCAGATTGTTTGTGTACCACGACATGTAATGTAATCTTTACAACTTTCGATCATCTGATTGGTTATCTGAAAGTTTACGAAGAAATTGTGCTGGTGATACAGTTGCTTTATGTTGATATGACTCGGTTATAACCACAAAATTCGCTAAAATTCGGTTATAACGATATATAATTTGACTATGTGTAAATGTAGTTTTGTTAATATAATTTTTATGAAATAAGGCTACTAATACCTTGAAACATAAAGAATTGTCGGCTTTTATATTATATATTTGCGTATTACAGAACAATCAATCTAATTATGATTACGAGCTTGACAATTATAAAATTTAATGTAAAAATGGTGGATGCGCCGGGAGAAGTTTTACGAATTCATTAATTTTGCCTATTTAATAAACATTAAATCAATAATGACTTAATGGAAAGCTCTTATCGTCAAGATTAAGGGAGAGTTTTCACCCGTCACTGCTACATTATAAACTCCCCATTAGAACTTATAAGGCCTAAAGTAATAATGTGCTTTTTTAAGATATAGCGGGTGATTAATCTAAAACGAAAAGTTCTTACGGCAACTCTTATTATTTGGCGAGCGAATCGAAAAATATTTCAAGGATTTGTAGGGTCTATAAAGAATATTTTAACAAAATTAGAACCACGTAGCTCGCTTGGAATTTGGCTAAAAACTCTCATTTTGGACAATGTCGCGATTTTGAAAAAACGAACTAAGCACGCAAAACGACTAAGAATGACTCGGGAATCCTCCCAAGTATCGGTGACAGGCAAAAATTCTCTAATATGCGAGAGTGGCGTTATAACCGAATACAACTGGACTTACTTTCACCATCAGAGCGGACGTTCGTTCTGATGTATTGTAAAATTGTGAAATACTGTGAATCAATTTTACAGTCTGTAACAAACCCAAAATATTATCACGCATCTTGATTGGATTATCCAAATATAATGAATGACAGTTTTTCTCTAATGCTTGTACATATTTCGCATTATCCTTCGCCTCGTTATAACAAACTGTAATTTTCTTATCAGTTTCACGCCATTCTTTCAATATTTTCGATTTAGCCAATTTCAAACACATAATCGTCATCTGTACATCATTCGACTGTAAATAATTACAGATTTGTGAGAATTTTGCGGCACGTTTTTTCCAATATTCCAATTCATCCTGTGGTCCCGATCTGTCGTTTTCGCGGCGTATCTGTTCGCTTTCTTTTAAAATCTCCGCTAATTGCTTACACCAATTGATAACACGTCGTTCTAAAAATTCTACATTTTCTGGTTGTTTAATTAATGTTCTTGCATCTTCTAATGTGTTTACTTTCATTGGTAACGTTAGATTATCATCGAATAGATTCTTTTCATTGCACACATCTTCGCATACTTTTAAAGCACTACAAAATGATCGTAATGATGGCAGTAATTGTTTCTTAATTATTGGATGATTTAGTGTGTCGTCTTCACAATCTTGACTGGGATGTGCTAGAGCTTGCATGAATACATGCTCGATTATCCGTTCGATTGTTGTAACAAGACCGATATTTTCAGCGTCTATTACGCCACAGTATAAATCCTAAATTGAACTTTTCTAATAATTATTGGAATATTAATTAAAAATTTCACACCTTATGAAATCCTTCTTCCGGTAATTGTTTACTGATATTCGTCCGAAAGACGTAGATACATAAACCTGTTAGTGGTACTTGCCAGCCGTCTGTTAGAAATAATTTCTTTTTCTTTGTTGATTGTTGTTGTGTTGTTGTTGTTGTTGTTGAGGATGGCGGTGGGACAGGTGGGAAGATATTAAATCGGCTCAAAGTTGAATGTAATTGACGACTAGTACTGGGCTTATTCACCACCGGTTCCGGTTCAATTTCATCCATCTCTTGATAGAACCACATCAATTTATTCTTCATATGCGGTAGAAATAATTTATTAACTTCATCCAGCTGGAAATTATTAGATTTTCGTAATATTCAATTTATGAATCTGTACGTTATAAGAAGAAGAATAATACCATGTCGCCTTCAAAGACGTGATCCATTATTTCATGTCGCGGTAATCCGGTTGCATCCATTAGAAGTTGAAATGTGAATTCTAAACGAGGATCCATCTCCCCACGACGCGCCTTCCGTTCGCATTCTTCTCGACGCCGCTGAAACGGAAATTGCCAGAGACTCGTTAATTTTTTTTAATAAATTTCAAATACTGCTAGAAGAACTTGTGGATCATCATCATCATCGATATAATAATCATCAGTATCATCGCTTTCGATACTTGAATTTCCACGTGGACCGTATACGAACATTGCGACTTTTGCAAGAATCTCACTTGATTTCTGCACGATAGGTGCAAAACTACTGATAATTGTTAACATTGAAATTCTAGGCAGGGATCGTGTAAATAAACACGCAATCTCTAAAATTCTTGTGGTGTTGTATTTAAATTTAATTGTCTATCTAAAGTGCGATATTATTCTATTGTAATATTTGAATAAAAGTACGTTCCTGGTACGGGTTGAATTCAAACAGAAAGTCTAAGTGTTTATCTTTAATCTTTAATGATTTTTTTCAACTTTTTGATATAGGGAGAGAAAGACTTACCGGGTCTCTTTCGTTAATAAAAGTTTGACTCGCTACAGCAACTGTATTAGCTAACGCTCTCAATTTTGGGAAATTTTCAGCCATTTTCAGGCGTTCTTTTCTAACGATTTATATGAAAATGAAATTTGTTTATTGTTTGATCGATATTCGAGAACAGGATCGTGTTGAAATATTAACTAAATAGTTCTGCTGTAAGCAATTTGTAGCAAATCCGGACTATACTTGGTCGAAATTTCGAAAATATCAATTCTATATAGAATGATGCTCTTTTGCATTAAACAATACAATCGATCGATATTTCAGCCTATTGTTAGTTGTAAAATTAAAACTTTCTCTAAATTATTGCAGTGATTATTACTGCAATTTTACTGCAAACACTGACCTTGTTAAGATTCTCCTCATCATCCATTATCATTAGTTTTTCTTTCAATTTCACTTATTTTTGGATTTTTTGAATTGAAATATTTATAATTTTTTCCAGTATTGTTCGTGTCTTGTTGGCGACTATCTTTAAACTAAAGTTTATTAAATTTGATGAAATTACGGATTTCAATAAACCTATCGGTTAAATGTAAATCCAGTCATCGTTACCATGGTACAAAAATTCTTTAATTTGACAAGATCACGCACAATAAGGAAATCTTTAAAATTCCTCCATGGTACCAAGTTAAACGGGAAAAAGCCGTAATTAATTTTAAATTCATGATAAATACGTGTATTTGATCTGTCCTACTATTAAATTAACTATTAAATCAAGCTAAACAATGACGAATTTTTGTGTTATATCGAATTTATTACACCTTTTGTCGTGGTTCTTGTTGATTAATATGTTTGAAATAGGCGCTTTAATTGTTAGTTCGTGCCGTGATTGATAGATGTCGTTAGTAATCTTCCTTGTCGTGTGTTCGTGTGTTGTTGATTTTTTGCCGTTGTGAAAACATTGAGAGATTTTCAATAATTTTAAACAAAAATGTCCGACTGGGATACGGTGACTGTTTTGAAAAAACGTGCCCCAAAGGCTTCGACAATGAAAAGTGAACAGGCGGTGAATGCAGCCCGTCGTCAAGGTGCCCCAATTGACACACAATTAAAATGCAAGTATTAGAGTAGTGATTTTTATTTTTCTTATACGAGAATCTTCTAGAATCATTTTATTGTTATTGTATGCTATAATTCATAACATGCAAATTTCAACCCTGATCTAGGGGGTGCTGGCAGCAACAAACAACATGTCGCAACAAAAAACACAGCGAAATTAGACCGTGAAACAGAGGAATTACGACACGAAACAATCCCATTAGATGTTGGCCGTATTATCCAACAAGGTAGACAGGCGAAAGGTTTAAGTCAGAAAGATTTAGCAACGAAAATCAATGAGAAACCACAAGTGATCACCGATTATGAGGCTGGTCGTGGTATACCGAACAATGCGATTATTGGAAAAATTGAGAAGGCAATTGGATTGAAATTACGTGGGAAAGATCGTGGCCAACCATTACAGCCCCCTGGACACAACAAAAAATAAAATACCTAAATTAAATAATTGTATGTGTCCTGGGGGTGGTTCTTGAATAAAAAAATATCCTACCAAAACATTTGTAATTGTCATTTTATTTTGTAATTTTCATCTTTTGTTTTGTTTTTTAAAGAAAGAAAACGAGGGCACTGTAGAATTAGAGGTGAATTCAAATTATCCAAATAACAATCGATTATATGTGTTAGATACACACAGAAGACTAACATGTATGTAATTATTAATTGCATTATATGTGAATTAAAGTTTTTTTGTCTAAAATCTATTTTTAATTATAAAATTATATTACTGCTACCGAATACTAGATGGCGCTAATTATAAAATTATTGTAAATCATTGCAATAGGTGTCTCTGACTGTACAAAATTGCACACTTTTTGAGGTTAACTCCAACGAAATTTTGGTTAATTTTTCGGAAAATTCGCACTATGATGGAGTCTTTATCTGGATTACAAAAAGATGAGTTAATGGATCAAGTCAAACAGCAAATTGCCGTTGCTAATGCTCAAGAATTATTAACGGTAATTATTTTTCACAATATCAATGAATGAAACAAATTGTTTTTTTTTTGTTATAGAAAATGACTGAGAAATGTTTTAAAAAATGCGTAAACAAACCGGGAACTTCGTTGGACAGTTCTGAGCAGGTTTCAAATTAATTTTCTATTATTGTAAATTTGTTGATTATATGTTTCGATACAGAAATGTGTGGCAATGTGTATGGATCGATATATGGACTCGTGGAATTTAGTCTCGAGAGCTTACAGTATGAGAATCCAAAGGGAACGATCGCATCTCTGAGAGATTGAATTGAAATCTTCCTTGTTAATTAGTGATTATTTAATTGTTTTACAATAAAACAAGACTTTTCAACGTCGAATAGATCAATTTGTATTATTTGAAATAACGTTACAGTTGTAAATAATTAAATAAACGATGACATAATTGAGTTATTTCTAAATTCATTTAATAATTCGTTTATTGTTTGTTAATTAATTGTTTATAAATTATTTATTTTAACCAACTACTAGTGTATCTTCTGTGGGGAATTCATAATACGGTACTTCAAGATTCAATGGTGCTGGTCCTTTACGGATCCTACCGGATGCATCATAATGCGACCCATGGCATGGACAATAATAACCACCAAAATCACCAGCATTAGCAATCGGTACACAACCTAAATGTGTACAAACACCGAGAACAACCAACCATTCTGGTTTCTGTACACGTTCATTATCATGTTGTGGATCACGTAGTGTTGAAACTGGAACGGCTTGTTCTTGACTGATTTCATCGGGTGTACGATGACGGATGAACAACGGTTTACCTTAAAAAAATCACATTAATCTAAAACGATATTGATTTATAAGATGGGGCTACCTCTCCATTTGAAAGTGACGGATTTGCCTTCCGGGATATCAGCTAATTTGATTTCGATTTTGGCTAAGGCCAGGACATCAGCAGATGCACTCATTGAACTAACGAATTGTGTTACAACAGCCTTGGCCGCATACGCACTGGCTACAGTACCAGCACCGGCTAGTAAATACGTGAAACTTTTACGTGAATCTTCATGATCGCTGGATTTAACGTTTGGCGATTTGGTTGGTTCGCGACGGTAGCCACTCCAATCTGGCACGTTGATATCGGTATGTGCCCATCGGATTTGGTGTGTAGTGAAAGCACCACTAACCAAACGGACATTACCAATCGGTAGATTTTTCACTAACGAGTTTGTTGTTATCGGTAGGGCAGGTTTGTGGGCAACGAATTTCTTCGCAATCACCGTACCTGTATTGGTTGGTTTAGCATTGGTGGTTACAACTTGATTGACTGCACGGAAACACACGGGAACATTTAGTGTTTTAGACATTTTTTAAACGTAATTTCAACGAGAACTTCTCGTATTATGCAATCGATTTTTTCAAGGGAATTTTGAGGTTAAATCCGATTGACATTTCAATCCCACGCCATCTAGATATAGGGCGGGAATTTTAAATCAAACACTCTTTTATTATTACCGTTATTGTTAATTTATTTTAATCTCAATTCAGTATACACGATTCATATGTCGGTATCAGGTATTTAATATTGATAAAAGCATCCTCACCGCCGAACGTTTCTAAAATTTCTAAAGTTTCATTGATTAAATCGGCCAAATTTTCACCACGTATCTGAGTGTAATCCAAATCATCACCACAATTCACTAAAAATAACCAAATCAAACAATCAACTGTATTAAATTATTACAAAACTTACCGTTCTTCTCTTTGTAATAATTTAAAATTGGTAGAAGTTGTCGATAGTAGGGTACTAGAGCTTCACCGATCATATCACCGGATCTCACTAAATGTTGGACAACTTTCAAAGTCGAGCACATTACCGACCTTATTCGGGTATTTAAGGCTTCTAAAATTCGTTACATTAATTAGTAGATTAACAAAAATTGCACTTTTACCCGTCTACTTTTTATCGGTATTATCAGCTGTGGGACACATGGTAGAATCTTCGCTTTACCAAATTCTAACAAATCATGAATCCCTTGTTGTGCAAACAATTTATACGGATTTTCAGTTTCGCATAAACCCTCAAAGAATAGCGGCAGATAGTGGTGGTAGTCTAATTTCGAAATATCCGCCTTAAATTGATAATTTGTTTTAATAGTGACTTAATTCGTAAGAAAAAATATTTGTGTACCTTCCAAGAGATGCCGCCACCGCAAGTATCTAGAGCTATTGGTAATTCGCCACGCTTATAACTTTCACGAAACAATGTTTTTTTTGGTGGTTGTTCTTTCAAACCGTCGCATGGCGGCGGAGGTAGGACACATGTATTCTTCTGTAATGCTTGTATTGTAAATGCTGGTACAATTCGGTAACATTGCGGTTGTGGTTTTCGTAAATTTGCCCGAAATTCTTTACCGCTTTTCATATTCTTGTTTGTGTCATTTGAAATTTTGTTTGATCGATTATTGCCTTGGATACAACTGATCTTAATAACATTCTAGAATCTTTCATATTAAAATCAGTTTAATCAAAATGAAATTCACCAGTATTGAGGAAATCACAAAGAAATACGGTAAACATGATCTGGAACGATTGGGTCTGTTTATCGAAATGCCTTATCTCAGTCCAAAATTGCGTAAAGTAAAAAAGAAAACGACAAGTGATGGTAAAAATCCACTTGCTGGCGGGCCAAAATCTAAATGTGGTAATTCTGATGGTTATTTTGATGAATTCAAACGGATTTTTAGCAAAGAAGCCATCAAAGGTCGTGGCAGAAAAATGTAACTCATCCCATATTACAATAAATTCTAAAATTGAAAGCAAATCAAAATTTTAGGATTGATAAGAAAATGAAACCTACCAATAAGCCACCGCTAAAACCGTCTGGCACTCCGAAACTTCATTCCACTCCCGGTGATTTTTACGGTTGCTTCAGTGGAATTGTTGAAGCCTTCAGCGCAAAACCGCGAGTTCCACCGCCAAGACCAGAGCCGAAAAAGAATTTCGTAACGAATCCGGCACGTAAAGGTGGCCCCGGATATGTCGATATTTGTCTAAATAAATACCCACAACACATGTACGTTTAGTATATTAATGCTTTAAACCAAAATAAGTACAAGAACATTGTAGGACTGACCGGAATGGTAAACAATTTCAAGAAACAGGTCGCATATTAAATGGTCCATTTGTCAGTTCACACCACACTCGAGCATATTTTGATAAAAATCCGTACTATGATAAGAAACCTAGACCGGGACAAATTTATATACGCCCAACTGAGAAACCATTCAAGGTGATTCCACCGGGATGGATTCGAATACCAGGACCTCCAAAACAGGTATCTATTTAACAAAGAAATAAAAAAAAGTATGACACTGAATTTATAGCAAGGTGGTTGCCATGCTGGGTGTTTTGAAAAATATCCCGAACATAAAAGTGATAGAAAACGTGGTAAAAAGAAAGCTATTGGTGAAACTACAACGAATGCGTTCTTTCCACAATCGATGGCTTTGAAAGCGTTAAACCACGAATCTATTGTTTACAAAAATGTTGATTGCAGGATGAATTCACAGAATTACAAGGATTTCCCACCGACATACCTGAAATATATTCGCTCAAATTAAGGAAATTTGAAGAATTTTCAGTAGAAAAACCATTACAATAATTGTCTCATTCAAATTTAGGATAGCGAGTCACCCGGCGCATCCACCATTTTTGATCCGCTATATTTTTGTTGAATAATAAGAGGTAAATTGGGGAAACTTCAATGCAATCCAACACTTGATTGTTTTATATATATTTATTTAGTTTTTCCTCTTTTATTATTCAAATAAAAACGCCAAACAGTATAATACCTACGAAATACGTAGTTGTATTTTTCTTATTTACTTATTTTTTTCTTTAATTTAATAAATCATAATAATAAATAATTGGAATTGTTTCAAATATAGTACATACAACTCTTTACTTATCATTTAGAATATTTAATAGTGAGCAATAGACGCTCGCAGTGCGGGTAGAGGAGTGCACAGAATCCGAGCCCTCCAATATGGAATCAGTGCAATCCTCGCCCTCAACGAGCCCGCCGTCACTGACACAATTTCCACCATTTTCATGTAAAATTTAGTTTAATTCAATTAACGACAATTAACAGAAATATTGTTGAATGAAATAACAAAATCGACGCCTTACTCGCACTATCAATAAAATTTAAGTCCTATCAATCTTATTATCATATTTAGTTACCGAACGAATAAAATTAGCCCCCGTACGTTATTTGCAAACAAGATCCGTCAGTTTCCGGTGCGCTCGCTGGTGGGTGCAAATTTTCCTCCGAATTTTACACAATTTATTCCCATTTATAATCATAAGAAGAATATTTCTTTAATTTAATTATTTTTTTGGTTTAAATAATTTTAATATTGCTCCGTAATTTTAGATTTTATTCTTTGTTTTGTGCATTTGTGTGTGTATGTGTACTGTGTAAATTTTCGTGTTAATAATGTTTGTGCTACGATAAAATGTTAAAGTGACGACGGTACTTTCAGTCATCATCCACCTGGTGATAATTAGAAAATCAAACTTTAATTGAAAATTATTGGTTGTCGTTTATTTACACAATTCAGAAAAAACAAAGGAATTTTCTTCTAGTTTAGAATTCAGGTCGCCGTACCCTCATTAACGGCTACCTGAAATCCAATTTATTCCATTCACAATTCACGTTCGTTCAGCATTCATTATAATTTTAGTAATAATTTTCCGATTTTCTAGCACATTTATTCTTTTCGATATTATTATTATTATTATTATTTAATTCTTTTGGTGTGTATGTGTGTATATATGTACAATTATCTATTTATCAAGATGGCTACGAGCGCGTTTCCTACCTATAATTATATATAAGTAAATATTAATTATAATTTCCTTAATTAATCATTTGAGTTCTTCCCTTTTTTTTATAATTTTACAATAATTAATTTAATTATTAATTTTTATATTACATTTTTAGAATTTCGTTTCGTCGCCTATACACGACGCTGTATTTTTGGTTTTGTTTTTTTTGGCATTTTTTTTTGTTTCTTTACTGAAATAAGGTGTGTGCTTTTTGGGTTTGTTTGTTTGTTTGTTCGTTTGGAATACACGTGGATCCCTGAAGGAGGTTCGCTTCTCCTAGATTATTAAGGGTGGTGCGAATCAAATGCGTGCGGACTACCCTAATTGCATTTATTTTCATGGGCTTCTCTCTGTATTATTTATAGATTTTTTTTTTAAATATTTGTATATGTATATGTTTTTATGTATATATAAATAGTGCGCGAGGAATATAAAAAACAGGAACGTCTATTTACATATTTTTTTCTTCTTATCAAACAAAAACCGAGTCTTATCGAATCAACTGAATAATAGAAGAAACATCATCTAGACTACCAGCGACTAGATTTTCACATATATAACGAATAATAATCTCTTTCCAAACTATTAAACATTATAATAATAATGATAATAATAACAGTATTAATAATAATAATTATAATATATGGTGATATTTGTGAAATAATTTCAACTCTTCCTGTTCTATAAATTTGTGGTAGCATAGATTCTGTTACGTGTGTATGTGTTTTTTCTTTATTGACGTGAATCAAAAGGGGGTGAGTGTACTATTTACAGAAACACCTCTCGCCGTGGAAGCTACTTTTGTTTATCTTCTTGTAAGTCTTCATCTAGATTTCTAAGGTCATTTTTATCTCTATTGGAATGGATCCACTCGATTAAGTTTTTTTTTTCACTTGTATTTTGTAGAAATTGTTGTTGTTTCCATTTTTCCCTCTTCGTTTCATTCCCTTATGTCGTTTTTATTTGTCCTCTTCCAACAGCACTAGATCGTCCGCCACCACATCAGAGATGTGCAAATAGATAATCCAATACATTAAATTGAAACACACGAAGCACACAGGAAACACGATTCGCGAATATTTATCGATGTCAGATGGTGTAATTCCATACAATTTATTGATGTCTTTATTAGGATGGATGATGTGTTGTGGTATTGGAGCGGCGGCTTCCTCATCCGGCCCGCCGCCACCACCGCCACCACCACCACCACCGCCACCGCCACGGCCGCCATTTACCGTACTCTCTAATGTACCGCCTTTGCTGTGTGCTTTTGGATCGTGAACTTTGAAACGTACCTCCTGAAACAATGGACCACTAACAAGAATCTGAACTTTTACAAAATTAATAAAGTAATGAAACTTACATGACCTATGGGGCGGCTCATTGTCTGTTTCGGTGCATGATCACTATCTGGACCACCGTCAACATTCAGTTTTTTCTGTTCGGCAATTTTTTGGATAGCCAAAAAACGATTCTTGCGCATTTGTATACGTTTCGCCATATAACCAACTGTTGCATATTCTAAATAATTCATATAAATCAATTAAAATACAATATTTTATTTGATGATTCATCAAAAACAAATACCTAAAAGACTGGCAAACACCATAACGAAACACGTGCCCAAATAGACATCGATCGATTTAACGTAGGAAATCTTTGGTAATGCAGCATTTGTAGACGACATCAACGTAGTCATTGTCAATACAGTTGTAACTCCCAGAGCGACTCTAGCTGGTGTTGCGTTACGATTCAACCAGAAGCTTACCCAGGAGATGATGACAATCAAACCGGACGGGATGTATATTTGTATGAGGTAGTAACCCATGGAGCGAACGAATTGGATTTCACATGCCAAACGGGAATAATTTCCTACATTATAACGAAGAGAAAATCAAATAAATATTTATTTTTTTGGGACGGTGAAGGATCAGGATAAGAAATAAAGAAACAAAAAAAAAACAAACAACAAGAACGTGGAATTTTAAGCTTCTTGACCGTTATTATTGGAAACATGCTAGGTATTGGGAAATAAACAGATATATTATGATGAATGAGACACGATGATTTCTTTTGGAATCCTCTCACATGCATTTACCTTCTTGTGAAGCTTACTTTTTTTTAATATTTATATTTTTGCAAAGAATTTAATTTATTATACAATATAACCAAAAGGATTGATGTTTTATGTTCTCGAATATGGACTACAAAGTGTAATTATCCCGCAAATACCTGTGGTAAGGCTGATCTCCATCGCCCTTTGCCTATGCCCAAGCACCTTAAATTGAGGCAGCGATACTTCATTGGATACACCCACCGAATTGGGCCCTTCATTCCATTTATATCGTATGTCTCGCATGGTGTAACCGACTGCAATCACAAGCCAGTGCCAGCTGCGGTTTAAGAGGCAAACGCACCGCAGCCATATCGAAACGAAAAAGAAAACACCAAAGTGTACCAACAAAAAAAAATAAAACGGAAGAAATTATCAAAGAAACTGAACGGAATAAAAACATAATAGAATTATAAGAAAAATTAGAACGAATCGAAGGTAAAAGGGAAGCAACTGATTATAAAATCAAAGACAAAAAAAGGGAGCAAAATAAATGTTGTACTCTTTTTGGTTACCTGTAGTCAGGTTAATTACGGTCGCCCTCTGTCTATGGCCCAGCACCCGGAATTGTGGCAGCTCCACTTCGTTGCTTATTCCAACGCTCTTTAATCCCGAATTCCATTTATATCGGATATCTCTCATCGTGTACCCGACTATACCCGGCCGCCAGAACAGACAAAGCACGTCATTCGACAGCTCTCGGATGCAAAAAAATGTAACAAAATGCACTCCATCCAAATCGGCGGCGTGGCACTACATATAAAACACGATTTGGATGTGTACACGGTTAGGACCTTATTAATGAGCGCTAGAATTCGATTGAATTAAGAGCGTTATGTTGAAAATCAAAGAGCAACACACAAACTAAAGAGAGACTCTTTGAGGTAATTGCCAATTGAATTTAAGAAGGGATGTAGAGGAAAAAAACAATAGAATGTTTAGAATTACCGCTCATCAACAGGTTGGCACTACATGAGTGGATCTACAAAAGTACTACGTCAACAATTTGTTTTTTTATAATATTTACATACAAAAAGAACGTTAATCGTTATTAAAACCAGTGTTTAGACTCTTTAGATTGTAAATAATAATGTAATAAAATGGAAAATAAATAAAATAGAGGTCTAAATAAAGTTTTCTTTTAAAAAAGCTGATTTGGAAGAAGCATAAGCTAGTGCAAAGCATCACTATCAACTAAGATGCATGAAATCAAACAGCACTCAAAATAAATAATTATTAAAACGACCATACCAAATGGTTAGATTTCAATATAGCAGAAATTACATACAGAAGGTTCATGCTAACATTGTACATGCGTGACTGTCGGCCGGGGGAGTCGGGCCAATGTGATATTTAGGTTATTTATTCATTACAAATCTTTTTTTTTTGATTTGCTTGTTTCTTTGTATATTTCATATAGTAGTTATAACAAGAACAAAGAAGTAGCACTTTAGCGGCCGGGGGCTTAAAAGATCCGGGCTGGGCCGCCGCTGCCGCCGGTTTGTCGATGTATCCGGTGGTGAGTGGCGCCGCCACGGTGGTGGTAATGGTGGTGTGCAGATAGGCGGTGAGCAGGCCGTACTGCTGTTGTTGCTCACGGAACACGACACAATTCTATTTATTTATTATTAACTCTTATTTATTTTTTATTTCAATATTATTTCGGTCCTTCCGCGGGTGCTGTATTCGAGAAGGAGACCGCAACCAACCACAACATACAACTCATAAGTATAGAATTTATAATAAATTATAGCCAAAATAAAAGTACAAATAATAATAATACTGGTAATAATTAGGATTGGGTATATTTAAAATAAATTCGAAATAAATAATTCTGTTAAAGTTAAATGAAATAATCGAGAGAAAAAGTTGCGGCTGCGGGGCTCCAGAGTGCTTCCTGTTATCTTCTTTTACAAAGAAAAAAAACAACAGATCGAATCACTGGTGGAGCCTCTGCGTGTGTTTCAAAAACAAAAACTAGTTTTTGTTCGTTCGTTCAAAAAACAAAATAGCCAAGGCTCAAGAGCTATCTGTGTGTGTGCTGTGGGTGCTCTCAGTGAGTGCCACCGCCGTTTGGTTCTTGATGGTGATGGCGGCGGTGAAACAAATGTGCTGTAAAAACAATTGTCAAAAAATAAAGTATGGAGAAAATTATAAAAGACAGAAACTCTGGGCTTATTTGCACAAAAGCACGAACACAGGTATCTATTGACGCCCTTGAATCACTTTGACATAAACAATAAATATATTACATATTGATTATATATATTACAAAAATTATCAAAAATAGAGATTGATACTTACAGCTCTCGATTTCTATATGGCATAATTGTCGGTCCATTGGGAAATATTGTAGATTCATGGGACACGATGCTGTGATCGTTAGCCTTCAAAATAGAATCAACAATCACTTATGATAATCATATCAATTTAAAGGATTTCATACCGGATGCTGCGTGTGATCGATCCAGAATGATGTATACGTATAAATTCATTTGATGTTGTTGCTATATGGAAGTACGATTGTTTCTCATTGACAAAGAACGTGTCTGGTACCCAAATATTTTTAATAAATTCCGAACCAACTGATAATGTTTCAACGCCGGGTCGTTTACGGAATGCTAATCGCGGATCTGTCCAGAACTGTCGAAAGTAGAAATCCAAAGTGAAGTCCTATATGAGGTTAAATAAAAAAACAACAACAAATTCTAATTAGATTTCGTTTTTGAATTATTAAAATTTAAGTATGTGTCTACATTTTGTGGGGGTAAGTTTTATGTTTTCCAATGGTTTTGTAATTTTTCAATGCAAGTTAAAAATCGAAAATGAATCAATAGACTTTAGTAAGGAGGCCAAGGTAAATTCTGCCCCTAACCCTGACTGTTTCTATACATGTTCTCGTTACTTTAACACAAAAACAATAAGTGCTTTATTGACTCATTTTCGGGTAGTTCTAGCTAAATAACTTCTTAAAATTCCAAATGCTTTAAAAACTAGACTTGTGGGAGCGTGTGTCTATGTGTGTGCATGCATAATGTGTCAATATTAACTGAATATTGTCAATAATGTACTTTTGTGTACATTTTTTTTCTAGTTTGTTTTTTAAGCATGCAACATGTTGAACAAAAATATATTATCGTGATTGATTGAAACGGTTGCTTATCAAAGCACAAAGTGATAGTTGCAGCTTGGCAGATTGCCAAAGACGCAATGCTCCAAAAAATGCAGCAACCATCAGCTACAAACACTAATACTAAATACTAAAAAAAATTAGAAATAAATCAACGAAAAAAAAACGGGATAATTTAATAAATTTCTAAACAAAATTAAGCTTAAAATACAAATATCTACCCCTATCTACAAAATTGTGCTAAAACAATTAGAATTTGTAGATTTCGCTGCATTGAAATTTTCTGGTATTGCTGATGCTGATATGTTGGTAATCATGCAGCATGCCGACACTCTGGCAGTTACTTATCTGCGTCCCGAGTGCAGTGTGCAGGCCAAAGGATTACATTGGAGACGTTATTTTTGGATAAAAATAAAGGATGATCTTGGGGATATGTTGGTGATGGTACGACGTTGGTTATTGGTGGTGGTGGTGGACTCGCACGCTCGACAGAGCTGGCGGAAAGGGGGCAGGCCAGGGTCACGTCCTGGGGTGACCTTTAACCTTGATTTGGTTTCCATCGGGGTCTCGGGCCCACCTCCTCGATGGAGCGGTCGGCTCTCCATCGGGGCGCGGCCACCATCTTAATTTTTTTTTATACTCATAGTTATATTCATAAATGTTTGCTCTGTTTAACCATTAAAATTAAGAGATCTGAC
The DNA here is from genome assembly GCA_037464815.1 of Mylabris variabilis. Lineage (NCBI taxonomy): Eukaryota > Metazoa > Arthropoda > Insecta > Coleoptera > Meloidae > Mylabris > Mylabris variabilis. The sequence goes on from JAZBGW010000013.1 coordinate 44,224, forward strand.
TTGTAGGGAGAATTGAAAAAATTAAAATAAATAGAAAATTAAAAGAAGATTATGAAAATCAAACATCTACAACCGCGTGCGCCCGGGCGCCACGTCTAAAGCTTTTTGAACAATAACAAATTTTTGAAGGCCATGCACACAGTCCAAGTATTCAAGACTGCGACATACATACAAAACACACATTCTCATCTCCGACATTTATACAAGTCGGATATCTGTACAAGACCTTTGAATTAGATGGCCGTAAAGAGATTGTGATATATATAGAATAATAAAATAGAGATGCAACACACGTACAAATCATTTAATGCCTTGTTACGATTGCCAAAATATTAATATATTGTCAATTGTTTTCATGTAGTACATGTGTTTAAGAGAAGAAAAATAAAGAGAAACTGAATAGAAAAACGTAAATAAAATACAAACAAGAGAAAAATTAAAAAATAATAAAACAAACAAACGTAAAAAGATTAAGATGATTGAAATCAAACATTAATAGTGTGTAATGTTGTTCCAATAAAGAGAAGAAGAAAATGTTTATGTACCATCAATACTTCGGAGACGGAGCTGATACTGAGCACGTACATGGTGACTCCCACCTCCACAGGCGGGCCTGTAAACCGTATAAAGAAAAAAAAAATAATCTTCAATCGTCGCGTTTTACTTAATCTCTATTTTGTTAATACCACAATGAAAACCAAATCAAAAATTGTTGGTGCCCTCCTTTTTAGGCATTGCCCTAGCGGTCCTGTTCGATTTACCGACGCTATTATCGAACAGGGCCGGGGACCGGGACATTATCCAAAAACAAACAGACACTAAATGAAAAGAAAAACAGTAATGAGAACGAACGACACAAAAAAAATTGTACACAAAAATTTCCCCTCTATATGGGTTATAATGCGCTTTTTTGGGGTTAGAGGGGTAAAAAGTTTATTTATAGTTAAATTAATTAAGGTAGATACCATCTGGACCTCGGACAGCGAGCTGATGCTCAGCACGTACATTGTGACTCCCACCTCAACAGGAGGGCCTGTAAGTCAACATTGTGTAATCATCGTGACATTATTAACACCAACCCGCTTCCCCAGGCCGCCAAAAGCGCGCGAGTCACACAGGGAGCGGGCGTGCGGATAGAAAGAGGCACTGTCTGCTCAGGGAATTTTAATTGTTTGCTATTGTTTTTTTTTCAGAAACAAATCTAAGAAAGAAAAAAATAGTGTGTGTGTACCATTTTAACTTCGGAAAGGGAGCTGATGCTCAACACATACATGGTGACTCCCACTTCCACAGGAGGACCTGAAACCACCATCAATACCACGTCATAAGTGGCATTGCTTTCTGCCTTTTGTGCGCCGATAGCTCAATGGCCAGAAATCATCCCTTGTTTTTTTTTACATTTTTCTTTAAGTTTTGCAGGAGTAAAATGGAAACAAGTCTAATAGTCATCAATCAGAATAACAGAAAATAAAAGCAAATGGGCAAAAGGAAGACAAAACAAAAATAGACAAAAGAAATAGTTGAAACAATAATAATCAAGAAATATTTATTAGTCGTAAATGGAGGATTTCTTGTTGCCACCGGCCACGGTCCGCCTGCGCCCGGTCAGCGGCTGCGAGCAGAATGGCGGTCTGGAGGAGAGATGCTGCCTGCGCGTCGCTAAGCAACCCACCCTGAGCATCGATTTAGCCCCACCCTGTAGACACGGCCCGCGCGCGCCCCCCTCCAACCACCCGGCTACTCCAAATATTGGAGGAGGCCGCCTCCACCAACATTCGACAACACCAAAACAACAATATATGTCAAACAGATAGATAGATAGACATATGTTTGTATTTGTCACATATACGCGCACATATCAAACAAACGAAGGAGATTCAACAGCTTTATTTGAATGCTTCGAAATAATATTGTTGATGTTATAAAATAGAGTGGCCGGGCGATTGGTGGCGACGTCGACGCTCTTTAATAATTCCTCAAAAACATCTCAGAACAAAAAGAGAAAAAATAGAGTAACGTAAAAAAACAAAGATAAACGGGAAACGAAACGGGCGGAAATGATAAATTCTTGATAAACGAAACAGTAAGAGAACCCAACAGCTATGCTCATCCAACTTACCTCCATAGTTGGGCCTTACTCTTTTGTCGTAGCTAACACTGAAGGAATCCAAGATGGCCGATATGTTGACATCGCCTAAGTAGCTACCCCCCGGCGACCTGTAAACGAGAAGCATATCAACACATCAACAACAACAACAACAGAAAAAATGTAACCTCAAAAATACAAACAACATCTCCACACATACATCGAATCGATGTATAAAAATTTAGATGTAGAGCAAAACAAGAACCTCCGCCCAGGAAATGTCAAAGGGTGCGAAAGATGACATTATGATTACAATACTGAGATAAGGATTGAAATAAAGATGACTTTTATATTTATTACAATCAGTTTAAATAGATGTTGAGGATGGTAGTGATGTTGAAAAGTTGGAAAGTTTCAAAATAATCGACATTTTCATTCAAGTGTTGTGATTCTTTGTTTTGAAATCAGAACGGATCTCGGCCCCCACCCCATGGCGCCAGGACGCCGCGAAACACTGACGTCACTCAGCCTGTTCTTTGTACATTCCACAATTTACCTATCATCACCTAAAATATTATTTAATTGTGCAAATATTGAGACCCAACCCCTAATGAGAAAGCACTAGAATTATGAACTTTTGCTCAGAGATGAATGATTGATGATATCTTAAAAATAGTTGTTTGGTTTTGAAAAGTTTTCACAGTTATGATTTGAAAAGAAGAGAGAAGTTGCAAAATCCTTAATTTTGTTTGTTTAATGTTGTTTAATGATAGGATTCCACACCCATAACAGGAAGAGTCAAGGTGGTTGCCAATTTATTTGCTCTATTAATGATTGTGATGAATATGATGAAGAATTGTAAAAACTTACCCAGCAATAGCCCATGGTAGGGCGAGGGCCAGCAGCACGGCTGGCCACACCACCCGGCTGTGCCCCATGTCCTGGGGCACCTACACGTGTCCCCTACTTCTCGTCATTACGGCACAGTTCACTCGCAGGACTGCTTGTTGTGTCACATTAGACACTAAACACTAGGAGTGGTCTCTGGGCCCAGCCAAAACTGATCATCCATTGCGCATGGTGGTAAGACACTCTTCTCCTCTATACATATAACTGTACACATTGACTATGTATATGTGTGTATATGCGAAATAATCGCAGCACCCTGGTTTTTAGGGTTGATATTTCACAATATAACCATCTTTTTTCAACATTTCTAAAACGGATGAAATGGTAAATGTGGAATTTTCGATTAGATTGTGTTGGACGCAGTCGCGGACCTGGAGCTGCCAGCACCTAACTAATCAATACCATCACGACTCTTGTTATTACATTCTATCCCTGTGTGACGTAATTCCAGTCAACACTGATGTACCTGCGAGGAAGCGTCAGATAATTGCAAGAGTCTTTCCGTTAGCATCACAAACCCCATCAAAGAAACGGGCCAAAAAACAACAATTACCTAAAATTTTTCCATTCGAAAATTTGAAGATGTTGAAAATGCTCTTATCATGAATGAATGCTCGGCCAAAAATTCCACGCAGATATAAAAACACCCACCTATATGGCGTACACACACATATCAACACATATATCTATATCTATATGTTGTAACACGCGACCACTTCCTGTGATACCGGTATCACGCAATTACCACAAAGTCAAAAGAGCAAATTGCGTTTAGTTTGGAGCGCGCGCCTGGCACCACATATTCAGGGTTGAAAAGGAATAAAACTATAGTTGGTACAGTAAACTATATATATGTATAAATGTATAGTGTACCTATGTGTATGGCCTGGTCACGGACACTATTCCCTCTATATATATATGCCATAGTGAGAGATAAATATCAGTGGGAGAGACGTTGTCATGCGAGGTTATTTTGCAAACGAGTACACACACATATACACGAACGCATTAGAATTTTTCCATTGCTTAATGGAAATGAAAGGATTGTATTCGTCTTTTTTCCCCCATAAAAGGGATGTCCATCAAAGGGATGGACTGATAAGTCAAAAGAAAATAGATTAAAAGGGTTGTCGTCTCTATAATAAACAACATACAACAAACAAGTAATATTTAATCAGCCACAGTCTAAATTACAGTCGGTAGGGTTCACAAATCTACAATTTAAGTAAAAATTTTACATTTATCAATATTATCGTTATTATTAATATTATTATTATTATTAATATTATTATTATTAATATTATTATGACTTATTTTGTTTATTTGAACAATAATTCAAGATATGACGCTTGATAATCTGGTAATCCCTCTAGTTTTCAAACTTGAGTATGAGTGTTGCTGTGGGGTTGTTCCTGTTCATTTGCACCTGCTATCTGATTAGCCGGTGTGTAATACTGAAAAAAATCGAAAATACAGAAAGCACACTATAATAAATATAAAAAATATTTTTAACCGAATTTGAAATAGGGGAGGTGACATCTGTGTGCTTGTATACATATACATATACATTAAGGTAAAGTGAAGGGTGAATTCTATAAAATTTTACCCTGTTTTTTTTTCACATTTTAATACAGTTGTCTGGACGAATAACAACGATTTGCACTAGTGTTGATTGTAACATGTCTAGAATATTTTTGTCTATTTTTCTGAAATCAATTTAGGTGCCTCTTTCATTATTTAGCTTGTTCTACTAATGATAAAATTGTTGATAATTAACAAAAAAAAGAATAATTACCCGTCCATTATCGAAATCCCGTCCAACGCCGATCGTTAATCGTGCCTTAGCTTTCATAGCATCACTTAATGGTATTTTAGCCCTTGTAGCTTCCGTATGTGATTTATAGCAGAATTCAATAAGTGCAACAGCTAATGCAATCATTAAACCACCAATTAAAATATAAAATATTCCAGCTACATTACTTAACGATAATTCGTTCCTTGAAGCGTCCTGTTAATTATACGTAAAAAAAATATTTTATAATTAAAAAGTTTCTAATCTCACTTGTTTATCGTGAATGCATTCAGTGCGATCGAACCACCACTTGTTCATGAGTTTCGTTAATTCCCCGTTTTCTTTAAGACTAAGGACGGCTAAATTGACAGCATCTCTAGTTCAATTAAATCAAAAATTAGGTGATTTAAAATGATTCGAATGATTTTGATGAGTTTACCGTAGAGGCGAGCCGAGTGGTGTTGCAACACCGAAACCTTTAGCATCAAGATTCCGGCCAACTTTCATCGTATCGCACGGTTCCCGTTCGTTAATATAATCATTCTTCGGTGATTCAATCAATAGGGCGTATTTACCTTTAGATGTACGTACACGTCGAATACCTTCATCATAAGTTTTAACGAAAACGTGCTTCCTTGAATTCATATATTCCCACATTTTCGAATAGAGCGTAATTTGTGATCTCTACAATTCCAATTTTAATTAATTATTTGTATATGAATAAGGATTGTGTTTTACTCTGAAAAAGTCCCATGTGGCGCCATGATAAAGTGTACCATATTCAACCTCAGTTTGTGACGCTAAATCTTCCGGTGAATTGATCGGTGCGACCATTCGTTCGACTGTTAAAAATGCGGCTAAATTCGCCGTATATGATGATATTAATATTAATGTAAAGAACCACCAGACAGCACCGACGATACGTCCAGATATTGATCGCGGTGATATATCACAGCCTTGTTGCATAAATGCACCTAATGCGAACCACAATGAATTCAACATTGTAAAATCGTTCGCCATTGAACCGTGAGCATTATGGTGGCCATTATCGTTTCTTGCATTATAAGAAGATTCCGTTGTTAAATGTAATAAACGCCATTCATATGGTGAAAATCTTGATACAGTAAATAATACAATACTAACACCAATATAGGAGAATATCACACAGACCCAAATCTCCTTCGATAATGGATTTAGAAAACTAAATACGCTCGGTTTCTGTTTCATTGGTTTCTTAATCATTATCGATATACCGAGTGACATAAATGGTTTACTAAAGTCAATAACACGTTCACGTTCTGATGTTATCGTCATTGGTGCAATGGCCATGTCAGCTTCCTAAATTTCAAAAAAAAAAAATAAGATAAAGAAACGTACAAACCAACTGTAAAATTTGATAAAAATCAAATCATAACAACCAAACAGATGGAGAAGAAAAAATCAATTAGACTAGACTAGGTCAACTGGTGCTTATTTTCCAGATGGATTTTCCAGTTCTTTTGTTACAACTGCACCCTTTGATCGCAGGACAAAAAGAAACGCTCCGAGCTATCAACAAAACATATATGAAACAGTTTCCTATGAATATACGACGAATCCGCTGCATTTTAAATGACGCGAATTAAAATACGATATTTTCTTTTTTCCTGTGTGGGTGTTTGTTTCACGAATGCTGTTCAAGCGCCCTTAATCGATTAATATTTTGCACTTAAGTGGATGTGTACATTTTTAGTGTGTGCAAAGTAAATCAAGGGCGCTCCATATATTGTACAACAACAACAACAACAAAGTGCACATTAATAGTTGGCACCCTCGGTGTTGTACAGTCGGGGTCGATCGATTTATGAATTATAATTAGAAACATGAAAGGGGCTACGACGATATTATATACTCACTTGGCGCACCAATTCACCGACCATCCCATCCCACCCGCCTTTGACCTCGTGATTTTCCGCACCGTAATTCCCATCCTTCACTATCCTTAGTTCATCTAATAATAATCGCAAAATGGTAAATATAAATCAATAAAGTACAAATTTCAATTCGTAAAGAACTCACAATTTATACCCAATTTCTTTGCAATCAAATCAGCCAGATCTTTGCAATAGCCTTCGAAGCGATCATTACCAGTCAAGTGCTCCCCTTTATCCGGTTTCTTTTCCATAATATACGGCTCTTCCTGGAAATTTCTAATATTTTATCACAATTTGTAATCAATAGGAAATTTACCACAATTGTTGTAACAATATAGGTTCGATTACGTTCGATATGCGAACTGGCTTTTAAACGGACATATTTAGCGGCGACCGGTGTAAACCCGGTTTCATCACTCCATTCGGCTACTTTAACCATTGCACTATTCACTGTCATTTCAACAACGTGCAACGTATAGTTTTGTCTACGTCCATCCTCGCTGAAACGTATCTCACCAGTTAGACCTTCCAATTCTACCTGAAAAAACAACAAGATAAGAAACTGTAATTTTCAGTTGTGATAGAAAAAATATTGGAAATCCAATTGGGGTGCGTGTTTGTTAATTGTTCGACAACACGAAAACGTATCTACACTTCTCGCCCCCTATTCATTTACCCACAAAAAAGACACACGAATTTGATAATTTAGATTCTAATTGATTGCGCTTTTTAATGATGAGATTATTTGGCAATTAAAATAGGGGAGAATTTTGACCATTTCCAACTTCAAGATCCTTATCATACACCAATTAATCTTTACTTACTTTACGTAGAAATCGAGATATTTTATCACCATGCTCCCATGGTGTTACCCATCCACCTGATGCATTACAATCCAAACCTTTACTGCCATTATTAAATATTTGACCGCGACGTAAATTATTCCGGAACACATCCTGTTTCTTGCGTAATAATTTATTGAATGCTTCAACTAATACGAAAACAGCATCGTACATTAGTGCCGCCTGTGCTGAGATACTTTCACGTCCAGCACCTTGTGATGTTGTTGGATCTAAACGCTTCCAACCATCTAGAAAGTCTTTCACGTGCTTCCTGGTCGAGTCAATTATACGAAAGCCGGTGATATTGATAGCACCATATTCGACAACTTCGCTCTCCCAACGATCGTCCATTACCTGTGGAAGTTTTTTGTATTTTTTAATGAAGAATAAACAGCAACAACAAGAATTGCTGCAAAATTACGTATTAAAAAATTGTGATTTTATACGACTTTTACACGCGATTTACAAATATAATCAACGGACATTATCATTAATGCCATATTATGCAGATTTGGCTGTATTAAAACTATTAAATAAAGTTTTTCTAGCCGACAATCAATAAGATGAAAGAAACTAGTCGGAGTAAAATTTGCATTTCTTTGATTTTTTCGAAAAATATTCATTTTTATTGCTGTTACGTAAAAAATTTCCTTCCTGTATTTTATGACAGAAAATCGATAGTTATTGTAGTAAAATATCCACAATTGATTTATGTATACCCATAAATTCTGTATTATGAACTAAATGACTAAAATTTGCTAATGTTTGCTTGTAATTAACCTGTCCAAGTTATTAGATTTGTTATCATTACAAATGATTTGAAATCGATGCGTCAGCATTAGAATTTTCAGACAAAACAAATTAAACCAAACAAAAGTTACTAAAGTAAATAATTCTCAAGAAACTTGAAAGATTGGTGGACTCAACTGGAAACGTTCACGATATATAGCAATGTTCCTACGATTGTTTCTGTTAAATTGCATGCAATTAGCTCATCGACCACTATTAGAAATTCGAATAAATTGCTGCAATTTGAACGAATACAGTTTAAAGATTTGTGTTTTGTACAACCGGAAATCGAGCCCTAATCAATGTGTTCAAGATAAAAGAATAATTGTGCTTAAGGGGAAGCTGGATTCCGGCTCGATATCCCAAAAATTGGCATTTTTTTCTGAGATATTCAAACGCTGCAACCAGCGTTGAATTTTACGTTTCACGATACATCGGAAGGAGCTTTCGATTTTGGAAAATTTCGACGAAATTAAAAAGTGCAAACGAAAATGTTGGAGGATGTCAAAAATTTTTAGATCACGCCATTTCTACAATTCTGAGATAAAAAACCGAACAGCAGCGTGTTTGAAAGCTTATTCATTGGGCTGATGGTTCCGAAAAATCCAAATTAAAGAAAATTTTTCAAGTTTTTCGATTTTCCAAAATTGGATTTTTCGGGAAACGCTTGCCCTCCGCCCATAAATAAGCTTTTAGACAAGCTGCTGAACGATTTTTTATCTTCAAAATTTTAGAAACTGCTCGATTTAAAATATTTCACATGCTCCGACATTTTCCTCGGTACTTTGGAATTTACTGAAAATTTTCCAAAATTGAGAACTTTTTCGGATGCACTGTGAAACGCCCTATTCAACGCAGGTTACAAAGTTTGAATATCTCAGAAAACAAGCGAGAAATCGATGGTAAAAAAAATGTCACTTTTTCGGATATCGAGTAGAGGCCGGACTTAAAAAAGATGCACGTCTGGCGCATCCACCATTTTTACTAATTCTCGGGCTTATAGAAAAGGGAATCTTTTAAAAATTTTGAAATAAAAATCTCCATTATCGAACAGTTTTCGTGAAAGTCTTTGTTGAACTATATTGAAAACAAATATCTTATAACAAAGCTTGTGACATTTTTTCACGCAGCATGATCATGACATTTTTTTACTATTGTTAGTGGCTTGTGCCCAACTCATTTCCCTTGGGGTTTAGTTGAACATCCATAATTTTCAGTATATAGTTCACCTAATAAAAAAATATAAAGTTATATCTGCATAATAACGAAAGAAATAAAGGAAATAGCAATTTCCGTAAAGGAAATTATTAAATGACTGTGTATATTCTTATATTTGACGCTCACCAAACCTGATAGTAGATAGTGATAGGTACGTTTCCCCAAGTTGATATCTCTCACATGACTGACGACGATTTCTTTCGCCATATCAGCTGAACAATCCAATACAACATATTTATGTTCCCAGCGTGATTGTTCTTCTAGACCACGTAAAAATTGTATAGCTTCTGTAACATTACTGATCCGTCGAACGTTCAACACTTGAAAGCTTTCACTTCCTGGTGTTAAACCTTGATAGATTTGTTGTAGTCTCAATAGTCCTTAAAAAGGATGGATCGATCAACAAATCTTGTTTTAGTTTACAATTAAAATAATTTACCATCATTGGAATCATACAAATAGATAATTCTAGGCCAGCCGTAATATTTGACTGTATCAATTATAGCTTGATGGTATTCTGGACGCATTGAAATGGCGTAATCGAGGAATCCACTGGACGGTGCTAGGACCTTCTCTGGAAACCAGGGCGTTACGAATGGCATCTGAAATGTGTTGCTGTATGAGTGTAATGTATCGAAAGAATCCGGCGATACGGCCCCCAACATTGAAAACACACCACGTTGGAATTGATTGCAAACTAAACAATATTAACAATTATTATCGATTATCGATTATAATTTGCATAATATACTTAGCCTTGATAGTTTGAATGCATCTGCAGTATTGATGACGTCAACATAGGCCTGTAATTCGAAACGTCGTCCAGTTATGTTCTGATTATGGTTGAGCATTGCGAATTTGAAAGCGGTCTGGACCTCATCTGTGCCTTGCTCGAAAATCGCACCTATAAAAAACGGTATTACAACTTTTGCTGTATATTCATGAATTGCAAAATTTTTCCCCAATTCCCAGTTTACACATTCCAGATAAAGTCTCACGAATATTCACACTATTCCCAAGGATCAAAAATGGAGAGGAATATGCATGAAAACTATACCATGCATTAGCAATGAGGTAGTCCCTTGTGGCATTGATAACTCAATCAGGAATACGAGACCTAGCGACATTCTCCATTCGTCTACAGTCTACCGTCTTATAAAATTTATTATTGATGCATTTTCTTGTATATAAAATTGCGTGATTTCTCTACTAATCCAACCAAGATCGTGATTCAGACGTTGTAAAAAAATATGATTTAATTTTACAATAATCCTTTTTGTTTTTTATATAAAAAAAACAAGAACAAGTAAATTTATTTACATAAACCGGTAAATTACTTCGTGCAGATGTGCAGATAGTTGTTTTTAAATAAATTTACAATTTGTATTACTTTTAAATAGAAATACTTTAACAAATTCGAGAGATGTTGATCGTGATCTATTCGCGTGCTGTCTAAAATACGGTTTATTCAGTTACAATACGAGATTGTGCGTGTTTTTTTTCAAGTTTCAGCTTTGCTGGCTTCTATCAGAAACGATTACGAAAATGGTTGTTTTCACCTTCAAGTTACCGTAAATAATGCGACAACTGCAGAAGAAGAAAAAACGTTAATCGCTCTTGCCGAAATATTCGAAACGTGTCCAATATTTGGATCTAAATCTCGTATTGGATTTGTATAGAAACGAACAAACAATACGGATAATATCTATTTAGTAAGCGCAGTACATATTGTTAATATTTAAAAAGATTTATTAGGAATTCTCCCGGCGCATCCACCATTTCGCAACTACGCTTAATTTTAAAACTATTAATATCGCTGAATATTTTTTAATTACATCTTCTCAATCTTGAAATAGAAAGTCCCAAGTGTCAAATTTTGTTGAAACAAAACAATAAAGAAGAATTTATTGGGAGATTCTTAAAATATTTCACAATATTTTCAAATAGTCCTAGATTTTATGATATTTTTTTTCACTAAAGCTTATGACCGTAATGATGAAATAGGAGACTTTGGTTGTAATTTGATACTATCTTCGCTACAAGAACATAATAACAAAACAAAACTATAAGTCCTCATCGAGAATTTAATTATTCCCCAGCGCATTCACCATTTCTGCCATATTTCTTTTTATTACTTCAATTTCAATTTTTGTAATCTACTCTCTTTGGGATTTATGAAAGCTTCTAAATTGCCGACTATTTCGTTGTAATTCTCCGAGAATTCTCAGCAATTCATTGTCTCAAGTCGTTTTTACAACAATTGAAAGGATTATGATTCCCTAAACGCTCTTTCACCGTTTGAAAATTTACAGATACTGCGGCGTTATCGATTTTACTACATCTCTACTCATTCAACATAAAGATTATTGTAAGTTAAAACCGGTATGTGAAGACGAAAAGGCTTAAATCTTAAAATTTATAAGAGCTTGCGCTAAACAACAAGTTTTGTTTGTGTATCAATTTCGTTCTTTTTGTAATTTGTAACTTTATTGTCTATTATCATTGTTGCTTAGACTTTTATTGTTGTTAAACACGATAAATTATCTATTGACTAAAGCTTAATTGTTGTTCCCATCTCTATTACTTCTTTCTATAAGTTTGTAACAAAAATTTTAATTAATTCAGAACATGTAGAAGGCTTCACAGTATCTCGCCTCTTACACTCTTATTACAAAGTTTCCGAGATTTTTAAAGGAAAAGGGGATTCTACTGGCTTTTCTGATGTTATCTCTGTTAGTAAAATTATGTTAGGATCATTGCAAGTCCGTTAAATTTACACGAAACCAAGTATCTACTCGTTTAGAGATTGTACAATAAATCTACAACTGTTTTTATCGTCTAGAAAGATCAGCTGCCTTGTTTTAGAGAATCTCTACTCATCCAATTTCAACTGAAATCAAGAATTTATGTTGAAAGCACCGAATTCCAATTGTATTAAAGCATCTCAATTACGAAAGTCTGTCAATCAATGGAATTCCGACGATATACAATTAAGTTAGAGTTAATGATAACATCTCTTTTATTATATCATCAAGATGAAAATACGGCTTGCTAATAATAAAATCAAATTAGAATAAGGATTGTTAGATATGTGTAGAGATTTATTGGAGTTTTCTCGATGTGAATCATCAATGAAACTCGCCTTAAATTTGATTGAAATTGTCGTTATAATCACCTACCTAATGGTATTTTATCACCAGTAGCCGAAACACTCACAATAAATATCAAGAAAACAAACGTTCTAATCGTTATAGTAGCAGCACTCATGACGCTCATGACGCCCAGCCTCACTCTGGACCAAAATCCTGATAACAAAAGCGACGCCCGATGTTCTGGCGCAGTCGCATCCTTTCAATTACATTTACACGCTTATTTCGATTTATTTTAATTATTTTTCATCTATTTTTTTGCTATTATTTTCCAATCGTATCATCTATAAAAGTTTTCAGAGTTGGTTACTAGAGAATCAATAAGAAAGTGGCAAGCGTCTTTTTTGGCACTTTTAAATCACAACTATGTAAAAGTTTAAAGTGGTGTAGGCTTTTATTATTGAAAAACAAGAAAAAGAACAAATAAAAGTTTATTCTCAAATATCTTCTATAAAAAATCAAATAAATAAGTCTAATTATGCGAGGTTTTTTCTCCTAAAAAAATAAATAATTCTTTGTTTGTAAATAAATCCGGTATGATTCTTCAATATTTCGGTAGGGCACTATCACTTTTTCCACGTACATACAATCTAAGATTACTCGTCCTTGTGCCGAGCATGCGTTCCAATAACGAATGTTTCGACTTTCGTCTAGCCGCCAATACAGCTCTGCAAATCTCTTGGAACACAACAGCAACAGGAGCTACTTGTTCGGCAGCAGCCACTTCAGAGAAGCCACATTCGAAATTCCGTGCCAATATCGCACCCTCTTCGGCAGTGATTTCACGTAAATGTATCATGTCGTTCTTGTTGGCGACAATATAGATTGGTATATCGATATCGTTGATCAAATTCACCACACGTTTCAAATATTGGAACGATTTACGATCAATCATTGAGTAAACTAAAAGTAAACCATCAGCCCAGTTGATTGTTTCCAATGTCGGTAGGTCTTCATCATTCTGAAAATTAATAGGGAAATTATAGTTTTCTACAGTAATTGGTGCGGTGTTAATCTTGATATTAGCTTGCAGATGGCGCGATTGTTACGGATTATCCTGTAAATCCTGCTAATCCCCGAATATTACAGGATACCTTCTATAAACAAATCGTCTCAAGGAGATCCTCGATAAATGGTCTCTATTTAAAAAGTCTATTAATGTTGTTGATATTTGAGTAAATTGACGTACTTTTAGTGTGAATAACGCATATTAAAATCGAGAAAAATAACCGATAAAATAATAAATAGAAGTTTGTAGAAAGTTGGCTAAATATTTACAAATCTGTAGTTTAATTGAAAAGATCAAAGGATCATTCATGCAAATATATCGAATTGTTGCTTATTCAGTTACCTTTGGGCACGTGTCAAGGATCTCATAGGAAATATTCTCATTATCAACGAAGACTTCATGCTTATACCGTGTTTCTGAAAATCGATTTTCATTAGATATATTATTTTAAAAAGGATGATTTCAATTTTTTGTAGTTACCGAAACGATGATCGTATTCGCCGATATAACGTTTGGTGAGGAAACGTACGACTAAAGCTGGAACAAAGTCAAGATTAAAAAGTATTTTTTTAGTATTTAAATATAGATCAGAGTTGATGCATTTGTTGTAATAATCATACAGACATATAAAAATCTATGTCAGTAGGTCTTTTATTTTTGTAAATTTGTCAATAGTGGAAAGTGCATTTTCTTTTCTCATTTGGCAACAGATTCTTGTTGATAATTCGCATTAAGTGGTATACACGTTTTCTTGTCTTGTTATATCAAATCAGCGATGGAAGAAATAAAATTTTTAATGATGTATTGGCAATTGGCCAGGATTTTTACACAATTTACACACAATTTGGACAAAATCGTTTTCTATTTGTTTCCACCATAAAAATGCATTTAATTTAATGTAGGAAACAATTTTCATTGCAGTTTATTTAAAACTCCTGTTCAAAATCCTTAATAATCTCGGTGTAAACAAACAACTTTCAAGGCAGAAAAAATTATTCCAATTTTTTCATCCGTTCTGATTAGAATTTGCGTGGGTGATTAGATATGTATCACATATATTAAGAAGAGAAAAAAACAATAAAATCCGTCTTCCTGGTTTGATAAATTTCCATACATTTATATTGATTTTAATGACAACAACTCACCACTTTTGCCAACACCAGGTGCCCCGATCACTGCCACTTTCACCTCCATTATTGAGGACTTTTTTCGTCTCATATTTTTCGTATTCATTTCATATATCACTAATTATTAATATAAAACAAGGACTACAATCGAAAGAATCCTCTATTGTTTTGTCTACAACGTGATTAGTGGGTAATAACAGAAATATTCAGCATACACAACTAGCGATCGTGTGGTGGTATACTGTTGTTGAAAATCTCGGGAATGCTTGATGTGAATATCTAAAAATATCGTGGACGAATTATTGTATGAAACAGAAGGAGGAGAGCGTCCCAACGAACTTGCGGTCTGATGAAAGATAATAGAAAAACCTTGTTGTTGAATTTTTAACGAAACCTCAATCAACACCACCTACATACGCACAATAATTACATGACACTTTACACAAATGTAAAAAATACACGAAACGTCATCTTAATGACCTCATTCTAAACGTTCCTACTACCTGGATTAACGAAACAGGACGTGAATGTGCTTTGTTAAAATCACCATTGAATAACAGGATCTCGCTAGGATCCAAATAGGCTCCAACCCTTGTAGAGTTACCACTTTTGGCAGCTGGGGGAGTATTTCTAGCGGATCTTCTTCGAGTGTCTAGCCGTCTAAAATCTCCCTCACAGTCTGCGTATTCTTCGTTACCTTGGAAGCAGGTGGGATTGGATCGGCTGAGACAATTTTTTCTCTTTGCTTTGTTGATTTGACAAATGTCATTCGAATTTGTTTAAATTAAATTGAAGAAAATTTAAATAAAACGTGGATTTCTTTGTCTGAAATTTTCATTTTTTTTTCTAAATTAGTCAAATTTCAAGGCAATCTTCTTGTATTCAAAACAAGGAAGAACTAATTTTTGTTCAAATATCTTTACATAATTTTTTCTCCTCTCTGTATTAATAACAAATTAATGCTATTATTAATTAAAATTAGCAATTTGTTTTAGAACTATATCGAATATCTTTGTTCGCCTTGTAGTAGTTGTTAACGAAAAAAAAATATATTTTAACATTTAAGAAATTCCAAGGCAATAATTAATGAGCTATGTACAAGATAACCTTGATCTACGACTAATTAATTGATTAATAATCGATATTATTAATTGATATATTTTTTTCTTTCTTTATAAATTGTGATCTGTGTAAAAATGATAAAATATGTAAAATATTACAAGAAGGTGAAATAATAATGATGATGATTATAATACTATCATAATATTATATTATAAAAGGGGGAATTAAAAGGAGAAAAATGAAGGGAAAGGATAATTGCATAATTAGAATGGTTTTTATTACTATTATTATTTGATTTAACAATTTAACAAAACTCCTTACAAGTCCTTGTAAATTACTTATCGTTTGTCTTTCTCTTAACGTTTTCCCCAATCGACAATCACATTCTAATTCCAATCCAGATTTCTTCAGCAATGAAGTCACTAAATGTGAATTGTGCAATCGATAAATGAATCAATGTCATTCACTTCATTAGTTTAATTGGCAAATAAAAATTCAATAAATTCTAGTACGTTTTTCTTTATTATAATTATTATTATTGATTGAATTATCTTTACATATTGTTCGTTTAATTAAAACATTTTTCAATACGATAATTATCAGTATAATATATAGATAGTATAATAGATTTACATACATAGTTAAGGTGCAATAAGTGCAATATATTTTAATAAAATAAATACTGCCAACATGTCTTTTGTTTGTAAAGGTAATGGGATCAAGACGTTAACAAATAATTGATTTTTAACACACATATATAGCGTTAAATTGGAATATTTGGTGCAATACATTTTTGTTCGTTTCGACAGTGAGATCACAATCTACTCTTGATCACCTACTATTTATACACTAAATACTAATTAAGTAGCATAATTAATTAATTAATTTACAAATAGATTCTTTATATTACAGTAATAATGAATTGGTCCTCTCTCTCCTTCTCTCATTTGATTAATTGATTCATTGGTATTGTGGCATTTTCATTTTCTCGATAGCATTAGATAAATGTAAAAGTTCGGTATTTAATTGATGTACTAATGATTCTAATTTATCAACAGAATCTAAAACTTCAACACGTCCAGTATGTGGATTGAAACGTACTTCGAATGGTCGTGACATTTGCGACACCCAACGTCTGAATTTATCTTTCATATCATCAAAACTCTCAGCAACATAATAGATTGGTTGATATTCTTGATCTTGATATGGTTGGACGGCTGTGGATGCTGGTTCGAATGGACGCAATTCCGGTTTATCACTTAATGCATGCAATAATTCACCGTATGCACTCAATAAACCAGCACCGTAAGCTTTAACAACACCCTGTTCTTTACATAAACCAAACTCGACGGTGAACCAGTAGACCTAAATCATAAAAATAAATAAATAAACGATTATTATAACTTGATGGAATTTATATTGTAATAGATAAATATAAATTTATATTATATAAAGTTGCGAGATAGCGTGTTGACCATGGGCGCATTTAACAATCATCCATGCGTTTCAGACTCTTGACCATGACATGATGGTCGAGAAACACACAAGTGCAATCTGCATTGATTTTATTTTTCTATCGCAAATAAAGAACGTAAAGAAACAATACTTACGGTGGATAATTTTTCAATTTCCGAATCGGAAGCACCGAGTGACGCTAAACCGATTTCTTGGGAGAATTGTGCAAAACTTGGATCAGCCAATAATGGCATATGGCCGAGTAGCTCGTGGATGCAATCCCTGGAAACGAATTGGAAATTTTCAATAGTAATAATAATAATATTCCCAAGCGACATGGGAAATTTAATTATCTAAACTCTCTATCTATCTATCTCTATTTCAATCACGATACAAATCGGATTATTCATCCTTTTATCTTTATTCATTCACATTTCTTTTTCGTTTTTATTTTTATTTTTTCAAGTATCCTAGCTACTAATGGAGCCAAGACTCAATTACTGTTGCACGTGTAATTGGCAACATAATGGCAACGTTAATTGAATCTCCTTTACCAACTTTGATGATGATGATGATAGAGAGAGAGTTGATAGTATTGATAATATTCCAGAGACGGACTGGTGAATCAACTTACGGTTCAGGGGTGTGATATGGTGTATCCTTATGGCGGACATATTGTGTACTTTGGAATATACGGAATGCCAATGATGCCAAGAAATCGCGGGCTGTTAATAAACCAGCAGCTGGACGTAATGAGAAACCGGTATGGCGACGCAAGAAATTCGACATTTCCTCCAATTGTGGCACGCGTTCCGGTGTGAAAATACCTTCCTCTTGTAATAATTTAAAAACGCGACAATATTCAGCACAAGCGTGTTTTGGCATCAAATCAACAACCGTATTGAATACAGCTCCCCAGGTCTTTGTTTCAGTGTCAGTATAGTTGATGCGTGGAATTGGATCACCGCTGAAATTTTTTTAATTTTCAATTACAATTTCAATAATAGTCAATAAAACTTACTATCGATAAGCGAAAGCAATTTCAGCAATCTCTTTGCGTCTAGCACGGTATTCTTTATCAGCAAAACCGGGATGGTTCATATCCAAGTCTGGTTCATATTTTGTCATCAAATGATTACAATTATCTAATTCACTAGCGTGTCTCGGGAACCACGGATTCTTAGCCGAGATGTTATCTTCACCAATCAATGTACAATGGGCTAAAGTTGACGATTGTCGTAAATTCTTAATTAATTGCAATAAATTAACACGGGTCATATCGATTTTAATTAAAGCATCCAATTGGTTTCCATCTTTTTGATTTGGACGTGTTTCCAAATGTAAGACAACTCCTTGATATTTTTCAATTGTTTTCAATACTCTAGATAGCGAATTCATCCCTTCACGTAAACGTAAAATTAATGCAGCTTTCTGTTGGGCACGTTCAGCTTCCGCACCCTCAGCAATAGCATTCGATAATACCACTTCCTCTTCAGTAAGACCAGCATCTAGATGGTGGAAAATAGAAGAAGACAAATAAAATGTGATTTATTGTTAATGCTCAACTTTTCAAGAGACTGTTGTCCCATTTTTACTACCAGCTTTTGTCGCCCGACTTTCACAAGTATTTCCTAAGCTTAAAACCGAGACAAATGGAGAGTGAAAATTGACGTTTTTATTGTATGAAAGCCGGACGTACAGCACTTTAACATTTCAGTGCAATTATGAAAATTGTCAGGGCGGCAACGAATAGAAAAAAATACTGCGGTAATCTTACCTTCTTCATTGTGTTGTTCTTCGGCTTTTTGGTTTTCATTCTCGATTTCTGGATCAACACTAGTGTCTGAACATGCAAAAATAAAACAACAATAGAACATCAATCATGCAACACAAAATTTTTAAAGCTTACCGTTAGCCCGTAAACGCGCCTCATCCAAAACAGTTTGTTTCGTTTGTTTTACAACTAAAGTCTCGAAACGGGCATCATCGACCAATGAACGACGTCTGGCAGGATAACCGTTCTGGAAAATCAAGAACAAGACAATTGAAGTTGGAAAATTGCTCTTAAACGCAAGGAAATTGACAGGAAATTGTAGATCTTGGAAACTTTCATAAAAGACGCTGCTGAAAACTGTACAGGAAACTCCAAGATTCGCGATTATTTAATTGAAACCCATTCACGTATAAATCTTTTATTTCGATTCTTTTTATTAAAATTTTTATTTTTCGTTGTAAAAATAAAAAAATGTCAAGAGTAAATTCTACAATTTCAACATGAGCTGTTGCAATATTCCACCTAATTAAATTGGCCTTGCAGGATAATTTATTGCGATAGGATATTTAATCCTGATTTTTCGCAATTATAAATTAATAATTTTTCCATTCAACACAACAATAAACAAATAATTTGATCAACTCACCTCTATGCTGTAAGATTTCTTGATGGCGAACATTTCGCGATTCTTTTGTGCAGCAGCAACAGCAGCCATTCTTTTAGCGATTTTTCTTTTGAGTTTTCACAAAATAAAATTTTCAACACTAGGGCGACACGTCAAAACTATTTCGACCACGATTATTATTTTTTTTTTTTTAGAAAATTGCGATTTTCTTTGCTTATTTTAGATTTGTGATAAAAAATTCAAATCGTCTGTCGAAAAATTTTATTCGATCGCGTCTACCAGATAACAATCGGATAGGCAGAGAGGACCAAAAGCTGTTTTGTGTCTTGGTCCTTGTGGGGCTCGTGTTTTATATATCAAAGTGCCCCTTCTCTCTCTCTCACTTCCACTCGTTCGGCTCCCCGCTTCGCGGTCCGCTACCACTGTCTGCTGTATTGGCCCTTTCATTGTTTTCTGTGTGAGTGTTGGGAAATGTGAGCGTCACGCCTGCGTCACCATTTAGTTGTAACGTCCAATATCGGGACTCCCAAAAATCTTTGTCATTTCATATGATTTTTTGTTGATTTATGTGAAAATTACCAATTTACATATGATAATTATATATGTGTCACTAGTGGAATTCTAAGTAGTTGGGAGACACGCGACCACATATCGGTTTTTTCCAGTTACAATCTAATAATTGTCAGTAGCTGAAAAGTCTTCTGGATATTTTTGCGGCTTTTCGGGGATTTTTAATTTTAAAGGCGATTCACAAGAATTCGTTAACGTTTATAAGAATGTCAACCATTCGACGTAAACATGCAGGATTCTAATACAATAAAACCAAAACAATGGAAGATTCTTCCGTATTATTTATGCTATAAATTCTCCATTGTTTTGAACGGTTTTTTGTACCAAAATCGACAATATTTTTACATAGAAACGATTATGGTATAAATAAAAAAATGATCGGTAAATCACGACGACGATAGAACCCGCAAAACTCGTTATACGTTGCAGGAATCCCATTAAATATAGATGAATAACATAAGGTAAAAGTTCATAGAAATCGCCTATAACGTTAAGTGGTAAAAATCGTAAAATCTCCACAGGTTATTCCCATTAAAATAAAATGTTGAAACACGAAACTAGAACAGGTGAGCAATTTACGGAATTTTGCATTATTTAATCAAACAATATCCTGTGAAATTGCTACTGACCACTTGTAGACCTTGAATTATCTCTGTTGTCTTACTCATTTTTCTTTCATCTCACACAAAAAAAAATGCAGAAAATTATCTTCACTCCTACTATTATCACAAACATTGTCATTATTATGATTAATATTAATAGTATTATGTGGAAAAACCTGAAAATTTTCTAGAACTATTTATGAATTGTAACACCGGTAAAACCCCTTTCCACCTGGATTTTCTCTCTATTCTATTTCGGAAAATTTAATTTGTAGAAATCGCTACTGTACTATGACGTCAAATAGAGAATATATTGGATTTATAATGTTAGAGTACAGAGTTTTAGGGGTTTTCCCCAGGTCGCTGGACTGGTCCCAATCTCTTTCGCATAGATAGAGGTACGTCATTGCTCTCATGCACAGGTGAATGTGGGACAATTTCTTTTCGATTGACGTCCGTAATTCAACAATCAACAATATGCGAAAAATAATGTTGCAATTCAATCACAATTCGTTATTAATTGAAAGAATTGAGATAAAGCTGTCTGACACCTTCAAACAATAATTAACGTAACAATAACAATAATTGTGAATCGATTTCAAGGGAATTTATTTAACAATAATCATAATAATCAATTAGTTGTGATTATCTATTGTTTCGTATTCATTTTTTTCGTTATAATTCTATCACAAATGAAAAATTATAGTAACCTTGTTGCATTATTTAAATATTCTATGCAACTTTTTGAATTGCAATTATTTAACGTACTAATTAGTCTGTGGTTGTTGTTATTGTTTTTCATTACTTTTCCCCTTAAATTATTCCTGATCTTGGCGTGTTTTTATTTTTGTTGTTTTCCCCATGTAAAAATTGTTTTACATTATTAGAAGAAAAATCACCAGCCTTGATTTCAAATTAATTTCCGTTAATATTGATCTAAGGAAGTGTAATTAAACTGACATAGTTTTTCTCTATTTTTTGGAATTAACAAGGGCAAAAAAATTTAATTGTACAAGAAAAAAGCAATAAAAATTGTTCCACAAAATTTCCCAAGTAAATTAATAACATTTAGTCACGTATCCGATCTTTATTTTTATTCATATTTATTTATTATTACTTTTTTCCTCTCCTATATCATATATTGCTAAAAATAGCCAAATTTACAAATCAACAATTATACGTTTGTATTTTAATTAGATGAAATATTGGTAATTAGGCGAATTGATTTAATGATTGAAATAATTTTAGAAGAATTCCGCTACATTGTATTGGATTTACATCAACAATCAAGGACAATTCTAATTGTTTCTAATTATTTCGCGTTTTAATTAAACAAATTTCAGAATCGATTTTATTTATTTGTAAAGCTTTTCCTTTCGACTGTGCTGAAACTGAAGACTAAATAGAGCTTTCTCTACCGTTTCTTATTCCGTTGTATTTTGTTTTGTATGATTGTGAAATATTTCAAGATATCCTGCACCATTGACCTCTTTTAGACGAGTTAACCAAAACAGGAAATCATTTTTAATTAATCCTTTTCGTTCTTTTCGAAAATATAAAAATTTAGAAAAAATCTATCCCGTTGTGTCCTTTAATAAACAACCATCAGCAAAGAGTTGTAGTCTGTTTAGGAAAGTTTAAAGGACAATTCTTGACCTTGAAAGACGTAGTATTCGCTATTGTATTTTTTTCTCGAATAATTCCCTTTCAAAATCAAACAGCAAGACGGTTGCGGTTATCAGAGAATAAATAAGGAATAAAAAAACGTGGAAAACTCTATTATTAGACCAGGTTCAGTCAACTTTGTGGAAATTCGGGATGGAGTGGGATATGTTTTTTCTTTTGAAAATTTCAGTTTTATTACCAGAAAATATTTACATGGCTCATGGTCAAGAACATAAACAATCGAAATTTTGTATACTTTTTAACTCTAGTATCTACGTCGTGTTTGACATTGAATAATTGTAGGTTAATAACGAAATTTTCGAGAATTAATAAATTAATTCATATAGCAAAGATTCTGTAGTAATGGCGGTAGTAATTAATAAGATAACTACTAATCTATCTTTATAGTTAAACGTAATCTTCTATGTATAGTTAACCTTGATTATTTAAACAATTACAACAGGAAAAAACGTAAAATAAAGATGGATAATGTGTAATAAAAACTGTAATTATCGATCAATCGATGGGTATGTGGAAGACGATAAAGTAAGAAATAGAGGTGTTAACGCAATAAAAGAGGCTTGTCGTTATACGTAACACGACACACACACTCACACATACACATGCCACATTGTGTATTCGCTATTGATAATGGGCAATTGTAGATTTTTTCAATTTTTTTCGAAGAAATATTCGAAATCGAATAGAAAACGAATTATAAAAAAAACTGTCAGACCTTGTAAATATTTCTTAGACGTTTTGAAAACATCAACAGACCTTCACCTGGTTAACAATTAACATAGAACTGATTGTGCATTCAATTGTCTAAATTTAATTAACAATTTCAATTAAAAACGGCATAAATTGGGAAAACAAGATTTTTTCAACTGGGGAACATTGTGGCGCATCCACCATTTTTACACTTCTCTCTTAACCGGACATTATCGACAATCGTGTTTTTTTCTATTCGAATTAAAATAATAATGTTATGTAAATTATACTTTACTAGATTTGTTGTAAACAATTACAATTCCTGACAGGTGTGTCTTTATAATAATAATAATCATGATAATAATGAGTAATAACAGTTATAATCAAATATGAATTTTCATGGAATTGTGTATGGTGTGGAATATAACGAGGATGCTTTTATATCTGAATAGAAAATCGTCGTCTGTTGATGACATGTAGAGTGTATTTGTCGATATACCGCAATTGACTCATTGAAATATTATTGGGGTAAATTAACGACATGGGAAATTCGTTACAATTTGCTAAAATTGAAATGGAAAAAAACCTTATAGTTGTGGTTTTCTTCAATATCATTAAAATGACATTGGGATCTGGTGAGCGTTTCCTTTTTTCCTCTACTTGTTATGTCCTCATATATCTAAATTATAGTCTAAATTATAAAAATACGAATAAATCAAGTGCACCAGGTGTGCATTATATGACACGCATCATTTATTTATAATAAACTCGATTAATTATTGTAGAATTGCGGAATTTTTCTATATAGAGTAATTACAGGGTTTTTCTCGTCTATATATATTTTTTGTGCATATTTTTGACGTGTTTGTGTGTGTGTGTGTGTATCTCTCTAATCAAACACATAGACGTATGACCGTGACCGGATATACATACGTTTACCGATACAATCTCAACCACCTTGAATTAAAGAAAAACTTAAAAAAATATCGATTTCTTTTTCTGATTAATTTCATAAATTTTCAATTAACAACAGTAATTATGAGTCATTCCGTTTCAAAAACTATTAAATCTGCATTTTTGTTACAATAATTCGTCTTAAAATCGGACCAAAAATGCCTTGATCTATTGTTTTGTGTGTGACCAATCGGTGATTATTTTCAATATTTTATTAAATTAAACCGCAACTGATTAGAGGTCACGGCCCGAATCTTTTCGATAAATTTTTAGACACAACCATTGTTACTGAGAGAATTGTTTCTTTGAAAATCACAATGGACCTTCTTAGATTGGTGTTTTTTTTCAGTGACATAACAAATACTTTCAACTACACGGTATATTTTTTTTTAGGTAGGTCCGATGCCAAAAAATTGACACCTATTTAATTATACTCGTGATAAATTATGTTTGGACATCGTTAAAAAAAGTCCACGTGTCTGTAGCGAGATTATATTATAAACGTTAAATCTTGCATTCCATTAATTTGATTTTTATGAAATTGATATTATTAACCAGAAAAAACTAGTCAGTCACGAGAAACGAAAAAAAAAGTCATAGTAATTACAAAGTTATGGCAATTATTTTACGAATTATTCTAATCGAGCACGGTTAACAAGAAAACCTTGCTGTAATCCTTTTGTGTATTTATATCACTGATGGACTTTGTAGTGGAGAAATGCAATGGAAATCTTTATTCTTTTTCCTTGACCATATTTCTTAAAAAACATTTTAATCCCTTTTGTTGTATACTGTGCATACACTGCAATCAGACAGTGGCGTATTGAGCAATAAGCACAAGAAGCTACTGCTTCTAGCCAGCGGCGCGTCATCCTATGGACAAAAAGTGCAGTTGCACATTGCACTTTGCACTTTGGGGCCCCATCAGCAGGGGACCCCAAAGTCGAAAAATCAATATTCTGATTCTTATAGTTAAAAAAGTCGATTACAAATTTGATGATGTGAAGTAAACGTGTTTACAACATGCTTTGAATAGTAGCAATAAATAAATTCGCTATAACTTTTTCGTTTATCTTAACAATAAAATAATTGCTGTTAAAATTGAAAGACAACACCTAAGCTATCTATTGTTGGTGAAAGTGTCCTTCTACAATATTTGGAAATACGAAAAAATTGAAAAATTACTACTCTTAAAAATTCAAAGTCAACTAAATAG
>JAZBGW010000014.1:3261-15051 GCA_037464815.1 Mylabris variabilis
TCTATATCCTTTCATGTAGATATGTAAAATACAACACATACACGTATACATTAATAAAATATTCAGGAAGTTGAGAAAATTGACCTGAATTCTTGATGAAAATACAATAAAGATGCGTTGTTATCCGGAAACAGACATCTCATTTTTTTTCATACGTCACGTAGAAAAATGAAACTGCCATTTGAGATCAATATTAGAATGTTTGGCAGAAAACTAACCGAACCATATAATAATAGAAATCGTACAGATGATAATGTTATTATATAAAATGAGGGTTGATACTATTCTCTAATGATAGTACTACGACCTGACCCCGTTAAAGTGCATTCAATCGATATGATAAATAAAATATCTAGGTGTACAGACAGGACAATAATAGTTGATCGACCTATATCAATAGACATTACCTTTGCCCATCTCAATAAAATACAGAAATCTATTAATACATATATCTACTGTTCACTTTATATTCCACTGATGGAAAATTTTTGATACTTTATCCTATAACAGTTCCAATTGATTGTACTACAATCACTCTATAGTATTCCAATAGAATTCATCAATTTGCACCCCATGAGTTTTTCATTTATTTTGGCAATATATGTACAGCTAGGTGCATGGAAAAGTTGACGACTCTTGAGCCACTAGAAATACCCGTTCTTTTAGTTGTGGAAACCAAGCTTTCTTTATAATCTTGAAGGAGAAAGGGTAAGGCTTTGTAAAAAAACAAGAGAATACCCTTATTTCCACCTAATATTTTTGATTGGATATGCTTCTTTTCCAATTCTGATCTGTGAATCATTGTGAAGATCTCCCTTGTTAACCTGTCTTAAGGTGCAAATATGTTGGAGCTGTGATAAACGATAAGAGCAGCAATGCGACTAAAGTAAAAAAAAACAATACACTATTTTCACTGGAAGTGTCGCTGCTCTACTCGACGCTCCAATATAAACACTTCCATTTAAAATAGTGTATTGTTTTTTTCGCTTTGGTCGTATCGCTGCTCTTATCGTTTATCACAGCAACATATTTGCACCCTTACACAGTCTCCCAACTATGTTCACCTCTTCCATGCACCTAGCTGTACATTTGTTTCAAATCTAATATAAAATATAAAAATATGTTCCTTTTCCTTATAAATAACAGTAAAGAAAGTAGTCTATAATTAAATTATCAATGAAACGGTAGAATTACAGTTTTTTCACCAATTTTAATCGATTCTAATTCCCGCTTGATATTCTTCATGGAAAATAAGGTCGTTAGCCCTGCTCCGTATAAATTACTCAAATTGACTCAAGCATAAGTTATACTTAATATAATGTCGATTAGTTGCGAGAACCTCTAAGTTAGATTTCATCATTGCTCAAAAATTGTTGATTTACCATCAGGAATATCGAAAATTCTGCCAGAAAGCTGATTCAAATTAACTAAATCTCTTCCCTTTCAGAATTCAATAGAAAAACTCGAGGAAAAACTGGCGATTTGGGACAAGAAGACGAGAATCGGTTCAAAAATTGACAAAAAATGACTAAATCGTCTACATTTTTGCGACTTAATGTCAAAAACAAATAATTTATATTGGAAAAACCGACAGTCCGAATCTCCTCCTTATACCGCTTAAGGGGAAGGCGGAGATATTTGTCGATTCGGCGTGCGAAAATAGTCAATTTTCAAACAGTGATTACTCGCTCGTGTTTTTTTTTTAATAATGACAAAAATTGAATTTCTATTTTGGAAAAATGTGATAAAATTCTGAATAGTAGAGAAAACTTTTGGACCCTGTTTTTTCCTACATTTCCCTCCATAACTGGCTAAAACTTGGCCAATATTATCAATTTTCAATATTTTTCAATTGATTTAGATAGCAAATTGAAAGAGTTTTTCAAATATTTAAGACTTTTCCCGATATGTTTGTTAGTTTTCCGATGACTGAAGAAAAAGTCAACTTAGAAAAAGGAAAATGTACGAAAAAAAAGAGTCCAAAAGTTTTCTCTGCCATTCAGAATTTTATCGCAATGTTCCGATGTTTTAAGATTGACTATTTTCGCACTCCAAGTCGAACTATCACTCCGGAATCCCCTTAAGTAGCAAAATTTGACAAAAGTGATTTAGAGTACAAAAAAGCTACTAAAAAAGTCTCAATTACCTATGCGTTGACTTGTGTTTGTATAGACCAGTGGTTCCCCATTTGTATAGAATAGCATAAAGGACCAAAACATTTCAAGAATTACTGATTAAAATTTTAAAATTTCGTAAATAAGAAATAAAGTGTAATCTGTTCTAACTAATCTACGGACGAGTATTGTTTTTTACATTTATTGTCTGTACGTTTATCTAACACCTTATCAATTTCTCAATAAATGTAGAGTGATTAGTTGGTTTTGAACCGTTCATTGCTTAACAGTTATATTCGAAAAGTGGTGAAATTCTTAAATTTTATTAATTAATTTGTGTTTTCAATTAAATCAAAGTGTACTAATGATAATGTATTAGTAACTTGAGAATGGACGAAGAGTTCGTTGTAATTCCATTGTAATTTCATCCCTTTTCATTTCGATTACAGCAGGATAAATACAGTAGACGTGGAGGGAAAGGAAGAGATAGAAGTTCTATAAGGTAAGTTTATATTGGCCTTTAGTTCTTTTAAATGTTGTTGAGAAAACTACAACGTTTAAATCTAATAACAGTAACTATAATAACATAGTATTTCGAATTGCGTCACGATGCTTTACTGACTTAGTTGCTAATAAATAAGACTCAAATACTAGTAGAAACAGGCATAAATCACTTTTTATTCTAGTCTGATTTAACGTTTTTCCTCAGAATGAACAAATCGACATCTTTCAAACAATACAAAACAGTAACAACTTGAAATACACATCATATAATAGAATGTTAAACAAGTGTTGTGTTGTATTTTGTGTGTTATTTACTTAAATCCTACGAATAATGCATAAATATATTCTCTACAGTAGCACTAGATAAGAGGAAGAATAATTATTCGCCTAAGGATATCATCATGTTTGTTATAAAATGACAAATTCAACCTAGATATACAGAGTGAATCCACCATCTAGGCGCACTAAACACTCTCACCCCATCCTAGTTATAGTCGATTCACAACTTTAAGAGAGTAATAAGATTTTGTCAACAAAGTTCACCTAGAATGGTAACATAAACATGGCAGCGTTAAAAAAATCTGTTTATTTTAGCACCTACAACTCAATTACGGGACTAACCGCTTTACATCAGGTTTTGGCCAAAAACAACCCTATTTGAGCATAGATTTTCGGTTTTTTAAAATAAACAAAAAAACAACCCTGAACAAATGGGTAAAGTTGTGGTTACTTACCAAATTCACTTTTAAAATTGTAAATTAGCTATAAATGAGAATGTAACTTGGGTGGAATCTGTTAGGGGTGGGAATTTTCAACTTGCCACAATGGTGAATTCACTCTGTATAGATCATATCAACTGACTTAAGAGAAAAACGCATCGCATTATTGTTGTAGGTTGTTTACAATCTTGATTTAATATATTTTTGTTTTGATTGATTTTAAATTGAATGACTAGCCAGATTTAGTGTATTTTTTTTGGCCTTACGCCTAATTTTTCTACATTAATAATAATAAAACAGGTGTTTTATCTCTAATAAACACAATTAAATTGGTTTTTATTTTACCAATGTATAAATGTCGATTATTATTTTTACAATTACATTCTGATTCGAATTTGAAGTTTTTCAGCACCTCTATTAGACCGACTTTTTATTGTAGTTAATTGAATATTATTGATTATGGCTACAATAGATTGATTTTATAAACAACAATACATGTAGTGTTTATTTTTAAACGTTTAAATATGATGATTTTCATCCGTTTGCCCGGTAAAGAACGTACTATAGATAGATTGCAATTTAAAGATCAAACATCCAAACATTTCGACTATAATTACGATTTGAGATAGAGAAAAAAAAAACGTCCAGCAAAAATATTTGCGGGCATCGTTTTAGATGTAGACAGGACGTTCGTAGAATTGCTCATTCCATTAAACATAGAAAGTGAAAACTGTTTTGGTACAATCTATTTCTATTAAATGAAACAGAAAAAAGCTTGTACTTTAGACTTGAAAACAAACCAAAAGGAACTAATGACAACATAATACAAGATCCTGTTGGAAAATTTCGATTGTTGCATGTTGAATGATCATTTCCCTGTTTTATAGTATTTTTGTATACGTTTTCCAATGATTTAAAACAAGGCCGCTATTTATATTCTGAGATAAAATGGTTGAAATAAAAACTGTTTGTTATTTTACGATTTTAAGTGTCAATTTCTAAGGGTAAATGTCGACATAATCCAGATGTAAGTTATCAATAACAATGACGTACCAACTGATCGATTCTATCAAAATGTATTTCGCATCCCTCCGATTTTTGTTAATTATAATGAAAATAATAGTAACTATAATGATAATAATAAGACCCCAATAGTTGTTTTTCAGTGTTTATATTTATAAATTTTCTAAGAAGTTGTTCTATTTATTGAACAAGTTGAATTTCCGGAAAGTTAGATTTTATATAATGCACTACTCGATTCTGTGTCCAAGATTCTGGTCAGTAACCTCTTAGAAAATCTAATTTCAAGTTGCCAACAAGTTTATTGTCAATCTTTAATTGATAATTGATTCTCCAATATACCTACAACACAGAATCTACTGTGTTATTGTCTGTTTAGTAGAGTTTCTCAGTGTTATCGAATCTTATTCTGTTGGGAATATTGCAGATAAGACCACTATACAAAAGTTATCTAATTGGGACAAAACGTGCAGACAACATGATTTAATTTGTGAAAAATCTCATGCCACCAACAGATTTCTTACTCAATTCTACAATATCTTTACAATCTAAAGCAACATTACACAACTTCATATTTCTAGATGAAAAATCCAATTTCTCAAACTATCGACAAGTATTATTGTTCGATTACAGTTTTATCCGTTAATGGAAAGGTCATTTAGTGTCACTGAAAATGAGGAAAGTTACATTTAATGAAAGAAACTTGAAAGAAGATACTAATCAAAACAGTGTTTTACATTCAAATTCTTACAAGAAACGTTCTTTATAATTAACAGAAGAGAAAAAAAAGTAATGAACTTTAATAAGAAACTTTAACCGAACATCTGTAAAAATAACTGAAGCCATGAAAAGCGAACAATATTGAAAATGATTTCTCATGTTACAAGAAAAGCCCATAAATGTATATACGAAATTTGTACACACAAATTTTCTTTGACAAGAACGAAATTTCATATTTAGGTTAATTGTTAGATGGCAAAAAAAACAACTTTTTCTTTTAATAAATATGGAGGTATTTTTTTCATATTTATAGAACGTGAGAGTGACAGTTTGTTGAGTGGATTACTTATTTCAAAAAATTTATAATTATGTTACACAACAATATAATATTCGATTATACGTCAACTGATTTCCCAAAATGTAGGACACATTTTAATACCTTTCAGACAAGTATGACAAATTCTCAATTATGTTTTCGAGTTTATTTGACAACTTTGGCAGGTTAGATTGTCTAAAAAACCAATAAATTTTGTTTTAACCTAAATAATTTCTTATAGGAACAAATCGAAAAGATTCCCAACTAAATAAGATTTTGGTGTTTTTGAAACCAAACAATTATCGAGAGTAAAGTGATGGCTACAGTTAGTTTATGATGACTTTTTTATACAGGGTGATTTAACAGCATAGGCCACTAAAAGTATAGATAAGAAGCCGTTATGTCACCGGAAAATTTTTAGAAATTACTTATTTAATGACCCATCCTCTTCAATCACCTTATAGAATAGAATACTACCTATTTTTAGTCGATTCTTAGACTGACCATTATCGTTATCATTGTAAATCTATTCTATTTTTACACCCCAAATGTATCCTAAGAGCATTTATTATTAGATCTGTGAATTCACGTGAATCTTACGTAAATCCATGGTCCAGATCAATTACAATATATTCTTGAACTTGATCAATTATTCGTGTTGCTTTCTTCTTTTTTTTAGAAAATAGATACATTATTGACGTCATTGAACGTTTCAAATAACGAATCGTTAACTCAAGGAGAATAATATCAATCAATTCAAACGATAATTCGTATGGACCAAAATTAATGATCGAGAAAATCGAGGAAAATTGTTAATCTACTTATAATTGATAGGTATTTAAATGATGTCAATGTTATAATGCTTTACATAAAGACAGAAAATGTTTTTCTTACTTCAATGATAAGGGCACGTGTTAGAAGACACGTGCCAAATTTCGCGTGATTGAATCAGTGATATTAATTTGATCTAGTCAATAATACAACAACAATATAAGCAAAAAAAATACGAAAACATACAATTACACAAGTTATGGTGGTTAATACTATATGTGGGAGATAGATCCAAATACATTTAAAGTTCACCACATGCCGGGTGTCAGTTTTAAATGTGGTCAATTCTTATGAAACGAGCGATTTGATTGAGGTTAACAACATTTCGACAACTTGTTAGGGGATCTCTGGAGACAGTTTTAGCAAAATTAGAACCTCGTATTTCATTGAGAAGTTTGTCAAAACAACGCTCGTTTTACATAATGTCACGATTTTCAAGAACGAGCTAAACACGTAAAACGACCAAGAATGAGTCGAAGATCCTCTAAACCAGGGCTTCGAACCGGAACTGAACCAAAAATAGAAAACCGGAAAAAAATTTGGTCACTCTTGATTTCGATGTTTTTTTTTTGGTAAATACGTAGTTCATTCTATTCTAAGGAATGGGTATTTTGTCGTTCGTGATCATACTCAAGTTTAAAGGAGATTTTAGGGGTTAAAGTTACCCCTGTAAAATCAGCCCTTTTTATCAAATACCTCTGTAAAAGCTCAGTATTTTTTAGGGGTTTAAAAACTAGTTGACATAGGTTGGTTAGAGTTACCAAAAGGTGTAAGTCTCGTTTTCATCTCTTGTTGATGGTTGAAATTATGGATAATTATATGTAATTTTTCATGTTTTGCAATTTTCTACCCCATCGTAAAACATATGACTATGAAAATTCTTTTGCTAGTAGAAAATTACAAAATAAAAGTTGCCAGTTTGATAGTTTTTCTGTATTTAATATAGCTCTCAGGGGTTGTTTTTAGGGCAACATTTGAACTGGACGGAAAACCTAAAAAACCGTTATTTTTGCAGGAACGAAACTTGAACGAAAAACGGAACAAAAAAATAACCGTTCGAAGCCCTGCTCTAAACATTGATTTTTTCCATTTTTCTCCATTCCATTTTGGAAAAAATTGAAACATTCCGATAGAGATAAACCGGAAAAAAAGATGGGAGGATTCTCGAATCATTGTAAGTCATTTTTCGTATGTCAACCGACTTCCAAATTAGCTACAAAGTTCTAATTTTGCTAAAGTGAACTTTAGAGACCTCCTTACAAATCCTGAATTGCCTAAGAATCGATCACATTTAAAACAGTCATCCTGTACAAACATGTTTTTGTTGTATCTACAATGTGTGAATTAATTGATCACGATTCAATTCATTTAAACAGATTCAATCAAATATTCCACAATAATAAAGAGAAATAAATATGACCTAGTTTCGGGATTTCGATTTTTTTTCTCGTTACAAATTAACTTCGAAACCGGTATTAAATATGACAAATAAAGAAGAGAAACGAAGGTGTAAAGTCATGAAGTCGTACATTTTAAATTGAATTTATAAAGTTGAATACTTTTTCTACATGACCTTTATACAATTTATGACCTATAATTTAACATTGAAATTGATGTTAAATTGAGCTTTTATTGTAAAAATTTCACAAAGTATTCCACAAAACAATTTATTAATAAAATTTGCCAATAAATACTTTTTGAGTTGCAAATAGTTTGATTCTTAAGCAATTAACATCTGAATTCCAATCTATAATGATACAATTATTTGTGTAACCGACAAGAAAAGTGCCTGTTACAAAAGATGAGCCATTAAAAATACCTATAAAAAGGTGTAATTGATAGAAATTTTTGAAATTTGATATACAGCCTTTATAAAATATCTCAATTATTTTAGCAACCCCCATTATGTCTTGGGGTAGTGAACCCTGCTCTCTTATTTTAAATATAACCGTATATTTTTTCATTGCATTTTTAAATTGTTTGGTTAAATCAAAGGGGACTTTGATAGTATGACCTATGGTCCAGTAGTAACATTTTTCTAGATATTTGGACTTTTCGTGAACTTTTACATTTTGCAGTGTTCGCTTCGAAAATTCATATCTTTGAAACTATTACAGTTAAAAGGTTAAACTTTGGAATTTGAATAATATAAATTATATACTTTCTAAACAAATCTTAAGCTTTCAACTTTGTCTAATTTTATCCATTGAAAGAAACTTTTACAAGTCTATGTCGCCTATGGCAAATTAATTCAACTATGATATAATGAAATATATAAAAGGCTTAACAAAATGACATTAATTATCACAATTGACGTTAATTTTGAACATTCTACATGTTATTTCTACAACTTTAGTACATTCTACACGCACAAAAAATAAATCCAATAAATATTGATTTAATTAATTATTAGTTTCTTTAATACTTTTTCATTAAGAAAAACTACATTGAATTAATTATTTTCGTATTAGTTATGATAATTGAATTGAAGATTGTCCTGTTAAGCCTGCTATGTATTACATTTTCTTTCAGGGGAGAAAATTAGATGAAGTGGGAAAATTTGAATAATTTAAAGATTATCAGAGATAATAGAATGTTAATACAGATATGGAATAATTTTATCTATTCAACCGTATTAATTAAAATAAGCAAGATATTATAGTTTGAGAATTGTTTGGAAGAAAAGTTCATTTCAGCTAAACGGCAAAGATAATTGAATTCATGAAATTTGATAGAATTATTTGTACTGTGTGAATTCCAAATTTCAACCTTCCATTTGCAATATTTTCATAGATATGAATTTTTTAATCCAACACTACAATATTTAAAATATCACGTAAACTTAAAATATCTGAAAAACTTTCAGCGTTAGACCCTTGCTCGTGTTATCAAAGTCCCCTTCGATTTTATCAAAGAATTTAAAAATGCAATAAAAAATATACCCTTCTATTTAAATTAAGAGAAAAGGGTGCACTACTTCATATAACGGAAGTTGCTGGAACAACGAAATTTTTTTTGCTTTCATCAACTAGAACTTTTTATCACTTTAATGGCCCATCCTCTTGAATCATCCTGTATATGCACAAAAACCACGACCTTTTTCCGAAGTTTGACAAAGGAATTTACGTTCCTGATTTGCATTCATGAGCGTAAGTGGATCTTTGTTCTGTTCTAATTATTGGCTGATTCCGGTAGGATTAATTTTATTGTAGATGTGTAATCGTGATCAAATCATTCACATGAAATTCGACTCATTTCCATTTATTGATTTCTTCAAGAATAGGTAATGAGATTCAAATATTGGTAAGAAACCGAATAAATATGTCGTTCTTTTGTATATTATGTGTATAGTTGAATAGGATGCAACAGGTGATGTGAACCGATCGAATTGGCAATTTACTATATCCTCCCCTAGAGATTTGTATAAAAAAGTACGTATAATAGATTCGATTTTTTACCAATAATCAACTCTACAGAATTGTATTCTTAAAAAAAAGTGAAAAACTTAAAAAATTCCGATTGTTTACAAGCTTACACCCGATTTCGTATAAACAGTGGCTGTTCTGTGTGTTATCTTTAAATTCGGTTTATTTTTAAAATTAAACATTTACTAGATAAACAAAAAAGTATTGGCAAGAAATCGTTGACTTTGATCTTGAAAGTTTTATATAGGTACACAAAAAAAACACCACAAATTTTATACTTAATGAACGAAAACTAATACTTACACGTCCACTGATGTCGACAGCATTCAAATCCGTTTCAGTTATACCAACAATTGTTGCCCGTCTTAATAAATCAGATAAGAGTTGATCGTCACCATCACGGGCCGCCTTCAGGAGTGCAAGACCCTCTGGTGAGGCGGCCGTGTGTGGTGCGGCACTCGCTGTTGGTGACAGTGTACCACGAATATATCGTCCAGTCGGATGAATCCTTCTTCGTACACCTGGTGATGCTGTTATTGGTACACAAACTCCAGGTCTTGGCAATTTTATCTCATATATACGATAATTATCTGTTGTTGTTGTCGTATTTTTATAATCAGTTGGATAAGATCTTGAATGATGAACGTTCGAACGGTGACTGAGACTGGCGCGTGTCCTCAACCAACCAACATCTCCTCCTCCTGTGGTCGTCGTCGTCGTCGTCGTCGTTATTGTCGGTGATTTGGTATTGGCGACGCCACCGGCGCCGACGACGACTCGCGTATTACCCGCGCCATCTGCAGATGGTAATGTAAAACGGACACGACGCTGCTGTAAATAAGCTTAAGATCAAAAGCTTGAAAGCTCATTACTGAAAATGATGCATATCAGTTAAAGCTCCTTTGATTGCGCTTGAAATTAATGGGGAATTAATTAAATCACTTCTTAATTAGAAATCAATCTTTGCAAATCTGTTAAGCTACCCTTAAATCATAGTTTTAACCTGTATTAAATCTCAACGGAATATTCCATCAAGGAAACTCCATAAAATATTGTTGATTTTGAAGAATTTTAAGCCACCTTTCATCTCCACCTTATTTACATTATCAACGACGTTATCTAAACATGAAATGTTGCCAACGAAATAATTTATCAAGTAAATCACTTACATGTTTCCTTTCCATTGTTTAGGTTTTTTTTATTCAAAGCTAATTTAAAGCTTTTATTTTAATAATAAAGCAACACAGAAAAAGTAGGAACGTTATTAAAATTGAAAAAAATAATTAAAAATTCGTCACGCTTTTGAGCTTTGAGACTTTAATTAAAATTCCTAACAAATACATACAGAGTGTCGGTTATAAATGTAGTTGATTCTTATGAAACCCCTCTTAGTTGAGGAGCGATTCGAAAAATATTTCAAGGATATGTAAGAGGGTCCCTGCAGAACATTTTAGCAAAATTAGAACCCCGTAGCTCACTTATTAGTTAGTTAAAAACGCTCGTTTAGGACAATGTCGCGATTTTCAAAAACTAACAGAATACTTAATAGTATATTACTATATAACAAGGGACTAAAGTGTCGTATGTCATCCAGAGGGTGGAAGTTTGGTTAGGGACGAGAAAAAGCACTTTAGTCTCGAGTTATGTACGCTATTTTTTGCACTTTCGGAAATATTTGGGGTGAAATTCAAAGTTTTTGAGATTGACAAGAACCTCTATTAATTTGACAAAGATTTCTCATTTCTATATTTTTGAAACATCACTTACTGCATCAATAGTAAGGTGAAATAATAGCAACTGATAATATATAAAAGTAATTGACATTTGTTGCTATAGATACATATAATTGTTTATTTTTCATTATATCCCTTGGGAGATAATGAATATTATGTCTCTAGGGACTAAAAGTGGTACTTTAGTCCCGGAAGTGCAAAAATGATTTAGAATGACTCGAAGACCCTCTCGACATTGATGTTTTTCGTTTTTCTCTATTTTATTCTCGAATATTTTCTAGAATGCAATGGAGAAAAACGAAAAAAACAACGTAGAGAGACTCTTCGAGTCATTCTTAAGGCATCCGTTTTACGTGCTTAGCTCGTTTTTCAAAATCACGGTATTTTTGACCGACTTCCAAACGAGTT
>JAZBGW010000014.1:15110-41147 GCA_037464815.1 Mylabris variabilis
TTTTCGAATTGCTCGCCACATTTAGATCGGACATCCTGTATATAAAATAATCATTTATAAAAAACTATACTTACAGAATGGCGCGATTTACATTGATTATTATCAAATCCATAAGTTTTCGTCTTGCATTTATTATCGTAATAATGATAGGATGTAAGCCGGAGAGGTCCACTAGTAGAAGTTTTCGCTCCAACACTCCCATATCGCAATGATGGCAATTCAGCTACCCTTTTCGTTATCGGTCTAGTCTTTTTCGTTAAACCTGTCTGTAATAGAAAATTGAACAAAAAAAATACCAATATGTAAAAATGAATGAATTGCTTTCATTGGAATGCTGTAGGGCTTCTTCGAAACCTATTATACACTTGAAAGCTATTATGGAAGACGGCTCCTCCCTCCCCACACACACACACACAAAGAAAATTTCGTGTTAATCAGTCGTTTATAAGTTTAGGTGTAGATAGACAATCAATGTGAGGCACGAAATCGTTTAGAATAGGTGAAAATTCACAAGTCGGCGCCTGGTACCTCCACCATGTATCTACACTCATACAACCAAAATAGTAATTGTTATGCACTTTGTTATATTTGATATTATTTTAAACGAGCTATAAAATATTTAAGAACTTTCACGGAATATTTATGGTGACAAAACTTAAATAAACAAATTTTGCATGTTTTAAAATAATATCGCTTCATGTCTTCGTTTGTTTGTCTGTTTTTATTTTGTAACTTTTTTTTGAATAATTAGGTATTAATTAAACGGTATCGTGATAAAAAAATTTGTTTTATGAAACTCTAACAAATCGCAACATTGACCTATTTCGTGAGATTTAAGTTGATTACATTCAATGTTGTGCTTATTGTCTACCTTTTTTTTGAACGAATGGTCCACATAGACGAGGTCAGGGAAATTGTACAATATCAATCGTATAATCAGTGGCGGAACTTCAAAATTTGGGCTCCCCAGTACAATTTAGCTCGGTCTTCTTGACAACTTTCAATTGAATTGAAATAATGAAATGATAAATTGATAAAAGAATGTTTAATTGTTATTATGAATTATGATTTTTTTAGTATCGATGTACGAACTGAAAGGGATGAGGATGAAGTGAGATATTAACACCTCAGTAAAATAATTGCAATTAAGTGCAGATCTGCAACGTAAAGCCCTTAGTGTCCTCGGCTCTGCTCCCGTTTGTTGTACAGTTGTTCCGCCACTGCTTATAGGTCAATGAGAGATCTATTTTTGAAAGTATCGAATTAAAGAAAAATTAGATGAACTATAGAGGGTCACTCACCATTTCTTACGCCCCTGGAATATCAAGTTTAGATGAAAAGGCTTTGTTTTATTCTTGTTTCGTATTTATAAATGAACTACTTTTATAAATTTCCTCTAATGTATGTACAAAATGAATGTGGATTGATAAATATATGGTCACGAAGTATGAATAAAGTTCGAATATGAATAATAAAATCTGCCATTATCTTCAAAATTATATTTCATTCAAATCATTTAATAGTAATGTATACGAGTGGTATAATAATTTAATATTGATAAATTGTTAAAATTGCTTAAATGTACCGCCAATTTCAGAAATTTCGTGTGATTGATAAGGTTAGTAGTCTATACATGATGCCAAATATAGAATTTTGCGTGTTGATTTATAAATTTGATAAAACAAAACGACTGCTATCATCACCGGGGGTGGTTGAATTAGTTAATTATTTTGCAACTTCAATCATCGTTATTTTTGCAATTTAATTTCGTGGTGGGAAATAATTCAGTTTTTCTCTTTATAAAACCGAAATTTTTCAAAATTTGTCGTCGTGCTTTCAGGAATCCGTTGAAAACAAAATGATACTAGTTTTTTCTTTTAAAAATGATTTTTTCGGGTAGATTTCAGCTTAAATTTCTTAAAGAAGCCGGGTGTAAGCTTTGTTTAATTCTATTAATCAAATAAATATGTAGATTTTTTCGTAAAATTGTGGAAATTTTCGAGAATTTATAAAATTAATTAAATTCCAATTCTTAAATTAATAATACAAGTTTGTCAATAAAAACTCTTTGTTACAAGAAGGTAATCTCGTTAGAACCTCACAGAATAAGGGGATCTCCCTTGAGTGCCAGACGTAACAATTTTATTATTTTATATAAGTGTTTCAACTTAAAAATACGACTTGAAGAATCGAAGCTTTAGCTTTTATAAAATCCAACCTTACGTAATTTTGCGCTAAAAATCGTGCTTTAAGTAGGATCAAGAGTGGCTTTTACTTAAAAGTTCTATTTATCAATTGAGAACTGAAAAAGCTCTACATCTTTACTATACAGGGTGTGTCCTAGTGATGGGCCATTAAAAGTATAAGTTCTAATTAATGGATGTCTTTGAAATTTGGTATATAGCCATCTTGCCGGCTGTAGTATTTTCATTGTTCTATCAATCCCTCTTATATGAGGTAGTGCTCCCTACTCTCTTATTTTAAATAGAATGATATATTTTTTATTGCATTTTTAAATTCTTTGATAAAATTGAAGGGGACTTTGATAATACGAGCAAGGGTCTAACGCTGAAAGTTTTTCAGATATTTAGGCTTTTCATGAAACTTTGAGTTTTGCAGTGTTTGATTTAAAAAAAAAATCGTATTTTCCAAAATATTGTTGCTAAAATGTTAATATTTCGAATACAAATAGTATAGATAAGCTGTTTTCTAGTAACGCTATAGAGTTTAATTATCTTTCAGCATTTAGCTGAAATAAATTTTTCTTTCAGGCAATTTTC
This sequence comes from Mylabris variabilis, assembly GCA_037464815.1. Taxonomy (NCBI): domain Eukaryota; kingdom Metazoa; phylum Arthropoda; class Insecta; order Coleoptera; family Meloidae; genus Mylabris; species Mylabris variabilis. The sequence continues at coordinate 17,891 of JAZBGW010000014.1, forward strand.
AAACTATAATAGCTTGCTTATTTTAAATGGTACACCAAATTTTTCTTTATATGGTAAAATAAGATAGTCTAAAATTAATTAATTCATTTCCCGTTAATTGTGACAATTGAATTGAAAGTGGTTTCTAAGCCTTCTACGTTTTACATTTTCTTCCAGGGGAGAAAATTTTGACGAAATTGAAAATTTTGAATAACTGAAAAATTATCAAGAATATGTATAGGGAATGTTAATACAGCTCGATGCAGAATTTTTTCTCTAGCCATATAAATAAAAATATGGTATTCTATTTAAAATAAGCAGAATCTTATAGTTTGAAAATTGCCTGAAAGAAAATTTATTCCAGCTAAACGCTCAAAAATAATTCAATGCTGTAAAATTTGATCGAAAGTACATTGCTTGCGCTATTAGAATTCTAAATTTTAACCTTTCAACTCCAACAGTTTCTAAATTACGAATTTCTTAATCGAACATTGCAAAATTTAAGATTGTGTTAAAAGCTGAAATATCTGAAAAACTTTCAGCACTAGACCATAAGTGATGTTATCAAAGACCCCTTCGATTTCATCAAAGAATTCAAAAATGCAATAAAAATAAGAGAGTACCGTGCCCTACTCCATATAACGGTGTTACCTAGAATAATGAAAATATTTTAAAAAAGTACTTCAGGTGGAAAAAACGACTATATAACAAGTTTCAATTAGAACTTATCTTCGGAACACACCCTGTATATGAATAAGGACAAGAATGATCGAGCTTGCCTTTCAAGGGCGCTCACCTACACGAATTTTTCATCGAACAAATGTTCAATTTTCATTATTTCACATAAACTTTGTAAAACATTTGAAAAACAACAATTGTTATCATCTCCAAATAGAACGCTTCAACAATTCTCACATCTGTTTTTTATCGATTTATCAATAAATTAGTTTCAGAGTCGTATATAAATTCGATTTAAATCTAATGTAAAAATAACAAATAATCATTTAAGTTTTGTTTCTATTACAATTAATTTTCGAGATTTATAAAGACCTACCTACAAAGAAAATAAATTTTCAACTATACTGAAAATAGATTTATACAGAAAACTGCGGTAAAAGGATTCTCATTTCCTCTACAAGATAAAACGTCTATTATTAAACAACTATAACGTAGAATCATTCAATATAGATATTGTTTGGAAACAGGTAGATTTTATTTATAAATCAACTGCATACAAAAGGTATAGAAATGTCTTGGAAATATAACAATAGAATGTATGTATGTTAAAACTAACCAATTAGTTCATGAATGAACAATTTCTGAAACTGAAAGGAACACTACTGCATGATTTATGAAGAACTCCCCAAAATATTATGTAAATATATTCAAATATTTCTAGATAAAATTTGTCGAAGCAATTAGTTTATTGCAAATATAAATTATGTGCATTTTGTCACAATATTAAAGGGCGTGTGCGTGATAACGACGATAATACTCGTAATGAATATTTAGATTTTACTGCAAAAATTACGTAACTTGTCTCTAAAAAAAGGAAGACTAATTGTGGAAGCTTTCAAATAAATCAAGTGCAATTTAATTAATTTTTTTTCTGTTCTCGATATTAAATAGAAAACAAAAGACACTTACAACGAAAATTACCTCTTGAATGCCAACATCCTCGCGAGCTTCACCTTTCGATACCACCATACCGGTAAGGCAGGCTTTCAGCCGTTTAATTTCCTGAAATTAACCCATCAAAAGAAAACAGATATATCAATTATTTCGATGGTATTTACCCAAGTATAGTGGTTAACATGGACTAGAATTGAGCGCGAAGTTTCTAACCGTAAGAGCTTTTTTTGAGTGTTTGGAGCGAAAAGCTGGCGGTATGCGAAATTAAATATTCTTCTTCATACGAGACGATAGCTAAACAACATGCGCCGCTCGATTTATTATTAACATTAAAACAACTTGAATATTTTACAAATCTACTAATCAATCTTCTATTTATGAAAATTTTGTTGAATTATTTAATCTTGCAGATGCTGTAATCGTTTAGTATAGGAGAATTTGGCAAGGATTCATGAGAGAAAGCGAAATAACACACACACACACACACACAATAACGGTGAGTCATATTTTCAAAATTTCTCAATTGTTGTGATTACTAATTAAGTAACTCACGAATTTAAACGGCGCCAGTTTGATGAACACTACGGGAACACTAACCACTTAATCGAACAGCTGAAAATTGTTGTAAGTGTAGAAATTCGATCGTGTTCCACATGATTTTCCCCGATTATAAATGAATAGGAAAGGACTGCCGAGTACAACCTGTGCCAAATTTTTGTTTGAATTCTAAACATTACCTTAACGGCGATCGGGATAATAGAAACACGAAAATGTTTCTTCAACAAATCAATCACAAACAATGATTAGAAATTGATTCAATAATTTATTGTTATTGATTTTTCTTAAAATTAACACAAACAGATCTATTTACAGCTAAATAATTCAAGAATTAAACAAAGAAAAGTGGTTCAATATCGGCTGTTTTCGGTTGGCACAACGATTAAGACAAAGGTCCCTATACCAATCTGCATATCCTTTATTTCAGAAATTAAAACAGATTTATAAAAATAAAAACAAGAAAAATGATTAATTAATCGCATTATTGCCGCACGGTTTACAAAATTATGATTAATGATATTATACAGGCTGAATCGAAAGTAACGCATAATAATCATAACTTTCTTATTTATGACAATTTCAAAAAACGCCCAGACAGGTACTTTTGTATTTTTTAATTATTGTGGTTGGTCCAAAACGGTTCTATAAGTTACCATTGTGAAGAAATGACGTCATCATTTTTTTTAAAACGCCACCCTGCATTTTCGGGTAGGGCAAATTTTTCTACGTTGAAAATATTAGGTGGTTACATCAAAAAATTTTTGAGAGAAAAGTCTTAAAGTTGCAATATTTTCTGTCATCACATCAGTATATCCATGCATCAGCATAGTACATAGTACAACACCACTGAATAAGCATTGCAAGCATTACTTTTTTACTGGACTAAGTAGGCGTATGTTAAGGGTTTTGTGTTGTGTAGTTTCAATTCGGGCACAAAATCAACTAAACTATTTTTCCAGGGGAAAACAAGAATGCAGTTTCCTTGTAAGAGTGTTAATAAATGAAGTAATGATGTCGTTTACATGTTTTTAGAATTTGGTTGCCAATTGGTGCGGGGGGCGGGCAGTTAATCACATGTCGGAGCAGGGACAGATAACTTGAGAACGGATTAAGATACGATGATGACATAAACAGTATTCTATTCCAAATTTCAAAATACATGGAGGGACAAGAATTTTTTTTTTGAAAAACTGCCATGTTGCTGTATTATTTTAAAGTTTTCAAAAAGAATATTCTATTTTTTCAATTTTCTAAAAACATGAAGATTTTTCAAAAAAATGTTTCTTGCCCCCCATGTAATTTGAAATTTGGAATCAAATGTAACTTATCTGATTATCGTATCTTAAGCCGTTCTCAAGTTATGTGACCCTGCATCTGTATATGAATAATTGCCCGCCCCCGCACCGATAGACAACCAATTTATAATAAGACATCATCAGTTCATCAATTAACACTTTACAAAGAAACTGCAGGTTTTCCCCTGAAAAAATATTTAGCAAAATTATCGGAAAATATGGTGGAAAAAATTGTCAAAAATAAAATTGGAAAATTTAACGATGGTTACTTCTGAAGGAAAAATAGGAATTAAGGTTGAAGTACATGCGGCCTATTTAACGGCTTATATCCGGAAAAACCCATTTGCATTAAATCCGCCGTTTGCCATTAGTTTCATCAAAATTCTACATACACCCAGTTAATCCAGTAATAAACCAATGCTTGCAATGCTTATTCAAAGGTGTTGCATTTTTCGTATACTATGCTGATGCATGGATATTATGATGACCTATTGTTGGAAAAACAAATTCTGAGATTATTGAAATAAAAGAAGCATAGATCGGATTTTGCTGCGCTGACGTCACAGTCCGAACTATCTAACAGTCGAGCGATGCCGGTGAATTTACTAGGCGCTTACTATGTTAGTATGGATAGTATCTCAAGCCACAGTCACAAGCGCACCAAAATCCGGTCTCTAATAATGACAAAAAATCTTGCAAATAATGTAACCGCCTAATATTTTTACATACGTGAACGTAGATAAATATGCCGTACTCGAAAATACAATAAAAAATAGCGAATGCCATTCAAAAAAATCTATGAAGATATCATTTCTTCGTAATGGTAACCGACAGAACTGTCCTGTACCAATCACAATTAAATAATTAAAAAATAAAGAGTTACCGGTCTCGGCATTTTTCGAAATTTCCATAAAAAAGAAAGTTGTCAATATTATGCGTTACTTTTGATTCACCCTGTATGATAATTTTAATTATTTATAGGCACTATAACAATATCGATCGATTCGGAAATTGGACTGTGTGAAATAAATAATTAGTATTGTGGGGAAAACATCGATTTAGAATCAAAAATTCAAGTATGAAATGGCAGTGTTTTTACATCTAATATTGATAATAATGTTTGCGTTCCTGTTTTGATAATAACAAAAAGCAAACCAAACCAATTATTATATCTAAGTGTTTAAATATATTAAAGTCAACAATTAGCTTTTATTAGCTAGAAATTTTAGTTAGGCGTTCTTAATTATCAACTAGAAAATCTGAATGAAATATCAAACTTTGTTTAAAATTTGCTGGATTTTCTTATAGTGCTGTACATGATTTGTTTTTTAGGAAAATTAGAAACCAAAACGCCACTATTTCCCTCTAATTAAACATCTATGTGTGAATTAATAGCGTTAATTATTTAAATGACAACAAATAGAGGGAATCAGTGTTTGGTTGAAATAAAAATTAAATAAATTAAAACTATTATCGTTCAAATCACTGAACCCATGAGGCAGGTACCCATAACGGTTCGCTTTCTACACGATTAACAGCTGCAAGCAGTTGGCTAAATGCAACAGCTAAATCAGCATTTACGATGACTTCATCAAAAAAATGATCGTATAAAAATTCGATTCTAGCTGCAGATTTGATGATATCGTTGAATTCCTCTTCCTGTAAATGTTCATTTAATTATAAATAATCCGATTTTTATATAATCAATACTGACTGTGAATCCTCTAGAATTATTAACATCGAATGTAGAACGTGCATGAACAGCATTTCTTGTTTCTTTAAGTATTTCTAAAGGTGGTGGCTTAATATAGATGATGTATGGTTTTAATTGTGGTGTTCTTAACATTTTTAAAGCTTGATAATGTGGATTTAAAATACAAACATGACCTGAATTAACAATCTCTTTAACACTCTCCGTTGATGTACCATACAAATTGCCTTTATATTCACCAAATTCGATAAATTTCAATGCTTCAATATCTTCTTCCATTTTCTCGCGTGATACGAAAAAGTATTCTTTACCATCAATTTCACCCGGTTTCATTTGTCTACTTGTATCTAAAAATTTAACAAAGCATTCACTTAATAATTAATTGTTTCTTTTTCTTCATTATTATTATTAATATTAATATTACATGGTGTGGGTGTTCGATATTTATTTGGGTCAGTGTCGATCAATCGCCGTTTCAATTCATTACGTCCAACACCGGGCGCTCCAATCAATACGATCGGTCGATAGATACCAGGTCGTGGATACAATTTGGCAACTTCTTCATAGGTTGCGATTTGTTCACGATCGAAGTCGTCATTTTCAGCTGTGTCATACATAATTTTTTTAGTTTTTGGTTTGGATGCACAACGGGGGGATTTCGGGGACTGACTGCAAGTTAACACAGGCAAAGCTGAAACAGAGCAAAGCCCTTCGGCCGAAACATAAAGGCGAATGTTAGTTGTACAACAAAAAAAAGTAAATCAAGACAAAAACAAAATAATAATTGGAAAATGAATGAATGAATGAATGATGAGCAAAGTTTTCAAAATAAACAAGCAAACCAGATACAGAGACAGAGAGAGAATAGGAATACATTCAACAAGCACAAGGTGAATTTTCACAATTAGATTACCATCATCACCATCGTTTGATGTACGAGTGCGTTCATGAATGATTCGTCGTTCTTGCAGGGCTCGACTGGGTATTAAACCGGCACGCATATTACGATCACCCTCTTTTCGAGCTTGCCACCTGTATTTTAAATATAATCACCATTATATTGGTATAAAGGGCGCGGACTAGTACTTTTTACAAAAAAGGCAATGTTTGATACACAATTTCTCGCTTGTTATTCAAGATGTAGAATCGAGCGATAGCGTTGTGGAAAGAGCGTTTCAAGGTGCAAGCGAAGGACTATTCCGTTTTGGAAAACTTTGAGGAAATTTTGAATCACAGACTTGGCTTAGAGCATGATTTTTTTACAATTTCCCCCACAGCTCAGTCTATGTTGATTATTTTTTAATGAAAATGTATCGGAAATTTTAAGAGCTTTTAAAATATTCAAAAAATTTTACGATCGACTTCTTACTTTTCCGGAATTTTAATAAAAACGGGCAAGCTTATGCAGTACCTTTTTTGCACAGTTTTAAAGATGGACAAGCGGATGATCGCTTGTTCGAAAGCTTATCCATGTGAGGTACACCTGACGTCGGTGAAAAATCCAATTTTGGAAAAGCTCATTTGTCTTTTTTACCTATTGAAAGAAAATATGTTTGTAACAGAGCTGTTCGAAGATAATATCAGCCTTCGAACAAGCAATCATCTGATTCTACACAGATTCAAAAAAAGGTGGACAAGTCTTGAGCGAGAACTATCACATTTTCGGATCGTGTTAGTCAGGGTGCTTCCCTCGTGGGGGTGAGAAGGTGGGTAGGTGGGAGGTGTTAGAACGAGTTTGCACAATGCTAAGTTTGTAGAAGCACCATCTTAACAGAAAACATTTATAATTTAGTAACGTCAGTAATCCCACCCCCTTCCTCTGATTGAATATCTTTTATAAATTGTCAGGACCGCCCCCAAAACCCTGTTTTACACAGCCGCACAGAAACTGTCCACTTATTTATGAAACCGTGTGTACATTTTTAAAACTATACAAAAAGAACGCGTCCTATTTTTATTAGAATTCCGAATATTCTTGGATATTTGAAAACCCCTTAAAATTTCTTATACATAATTGAATTTTCTTTAAAAAATAATCAACATAGGCTGAGCTGCGGGAGAAATTGTAAAAAAAAAACATGCTCTAAGAGAATTGTCTGTAATTCAGAATTTCCTCAGAGTTTTCCAAAACAGAATAGTCCTCTGGCACCTTGAAACGTTCTTTCCACAACTCTATCGGCCGTTTCTACATCTTAAAAAAACAAGCGAGAAATTGTATGTCAAACATTGCCCTTTTTTGTAAAAAGTACTGGTCCACGCCCTTAATTCTAAATCAAAACTAACCAATAAGCATCATCTTGTGATACAATATGGAGTACATCGCCTTTTTTAAAATCTAATCCGGCTTCTTTACATGGAATATACGGATCGGTAGCGGCACAATAATCAAAATGTGCCCTTACTCTCACTTTACTTTCACGCACATTCATTTTACCATCAGCTGGGACTAATTTGAATGTAATTGTTCCCTCAGAATTTTGCTAAAAATTCCAAATTAATTCACAAAAAAAATAATAATCATAATTGATGTGATATACCAGGATATTGAGGACATCATTTGGTGTTTTGCCTTCAACATTAATATTATTAACTTCTACAACTTCATCACCAACATGAATTAAACCGGAACGATCAGCTGCACCACCGTGCATCACTCTGGCAATAACAATTTTTCCAGTTTCTTCATCCGTCTTTATTGTCGCCCCCTTGAAAGATTCAAGAGATTTATTAACAAGACAATTAAATCGATTTTGTAAATATAGATGAAGATCAAAAACAAAAATAGTGCTAGTTTTGTTGAAAATGAAAGAATATAGTTGTGGCTTGCTGAAATACTTACAACTATTGGTTCAGCATTTTGTGCCCCAGACTTGGCAAAAAAGAAAAAAATTATAAATGTATTGTCTGTCGGTTTTCTTGATTATTTTGTTTATAAATTGGTAATTTAAGAGAACTAGCATGGGAAATTTGTATAATTATTGTTTTATTTTGTACTTACAAGAGGCTCATTGCTTTTCACCAATTGTACAATTTTTATCGTTTCTTCATCCTCTTCGGTGTCTTGAGGTATTTCAGGAAGGTGTGGATAGTAATCTTTTTGGGCTATCGCATCATGGGAACACAATAAACCCTGCAAATATCATAAAATCTCTTTCAATACAATACACAAATATTGATTAAAACTATTTTTAGTTCAGGTTTTGAATGGATTCTCTATTCAATAGATGGGAAAGATAACAATAGAAATTTACCTGTACATGAGGTTTTTGCAATAAATAGAACAATTCCTTACAATCTTCAGAAACATGTATTCGTTCAGATAACTCTTCTAAAACGTCTACCATAACGTGCATTGAAGTTGATAACATTGGAAAAAACTTATCACTAGCCCCATTACTAAGGATTTTATTATGAACATTGACTAAGGCATGGAGTTCTTTCGATTGTAACAATTCACTTAGAAAGCCAATATCTTCTTCGGTTGTTGGTAATTCAGTGGCTTGTTGTAACGATGATAATAGTCGTGATAGTGCTAATCGAATACAAATATTTGTTATTATTATTGATTATAAAGATTTATTTAAAAAAAAGTAATAAATCAATGGAAAACTTAATGAAAAATGAAGGCAAACTCATAAACTAACCGAAATACAAAAATAAACTAAAATCCAAGGCACTCGGGGCTCACCTGGGTCCCATTTTTCTCTTGTCCCATTAGCCATCACTTCGGTGGTCATTCTACAAATAAACAAAATTTAAAATGAATTCAACATTTTTACAAAATATAAAATTATGAAATATTACAAGTCAATGACATTACATGTTTACCGGAAACGCAAACATTTCTACACAGAAAAAATTCGAGCAAACTAAGCGATTTTCAATTTAATTTGCAATTTTATTTTCGTTAAATTGAAAATAATTCCATTTAAAAAAATACTAATCGGTTATTAATTTTATTCTACCTATAATCAATACCTTCAAAATATGGATAAAATCTAGAATTTATTAAAAACATTCCACAATAATCAATGCTATACCACTTTCAGTTTTCAGTGATTCCTGAAAGAAACATGGCGTCATGACAGGCAGAGTGACCAATCGATAACCTCAACTGACTGAAAACTATTAAATTATGAAATTTATCGTAAATTCTACTAATTCAGTCTTATTTCACTAGTATTTCTATAACTAGATAATTAAATTACACTGTTTATCATGTTTAAAGTTAGATTATATTTAAGTGTGTTGCCAACCTTGGATAATTAAAGTTTCTAGTCAAGGCGCTAAATTTAAGACTTGTCTCTACACTGAAGAAATTTACAAATAATTTATTAAAATATATTAGAGCTTCTACATAAACATGATACTTTTATAATATTGTTACCTACAGAAATGCAAACATAATAGTGTCGGTTTTTCAAAATTTAAGTGAAATAATTGATTTTTTTACAAGCATTATTTTGATGAAATTGAACATTCAACGAATTTAATTTGGAACGAGTTCAAATCAAATAATAATTATGTAGATATGTATGGGGGCTCATAAATTGTAACAATTGGGTACCTATTAAACCCTCGTTGCACCCCTGTGAATGGTATTGTTCGAAAACGGAGAACTTCAATGTATTGTCTCTGAACAATTCAATTAACAATCCCTGGACAATCAGTTAAACTTAATATACGATCACTTTAACTTTAAATTTCTTTAAAATTCGTACAAATTTCATTATCATTCGTTAGTCGAAACAAGATTAACGAACCGATAATCTTTGGAGCAATACATTTAAAGGCAATTTTCAGACGTTTTAACCAAAAAAAGTAGCTTAGAATAGAGTGTTTACAAAAATGTAACTCAACAATAGTGTCTCTTGAATGCAGTGTCGTCTCGTGAGTTGTATTGTTAATAGAGCTGCTGCTCTAATGCAAAGAACATCACCAAAAAAAAAAACAAAGGAATAAGACAGGGAAGAAATAAAGGAAAAAGGCAAAAGAGAGTTCTTGAGCTTCTCTCTCGAAATTTAAATCGTATTATTGGTGTTTTTTATCGTGATTTTTCCTAAACAATATGTTGTCGGAGTAACGTTGCAAATTTAATCGATTAATAGTTCTTGTGATGATTAATGCATTCAACCAATCATAAGCTCCGAAAATTTGAATTTGACCAATCACAATCTTTTTACACTGATTAAACACCAAGTTACTATTTAATCGGCAGGTATTAATATGACACATGCCAATATGATTAATTTCATGCATTAATCCTCCGAATACCACTCGAACTATTCATTTAAATTCGATTAAATTTGCAAGCTTACCCCTCAAACATGTTGTTTAGGAAAAATCACTCCAAAAAACACCTCTAATACTTTAAAAGTCCGAGAGCGAAGCTTTTTGTCGTGATTTTTCCTAAACAATATGTTGTCGAAGTAACATTGCAAATTTAATCCATTAAATAAATAGTTCTTGTGGTATTATATGCTATAAATTTTTAGTAAAAACAGTGCTTATCCACGAGCCGGCCCTGCTTGAATGATCACATAGGAAAAAGAATTTAAAAATTCAGTGATTGCTATTTCAGTATGAATAAATAAAACATCGTCGATTGAAAATGTTTCTTTTTAAAACCTGATAATATTCATCGTCTGTTATTAAATTTCCTCTACTTTATGAATATTTTCTAAAATCTATTTTCGTTATTTATTTAAATGAGATTGCTTGCATGCAGTAAAGTTGTTTTATATGCACTAGATATAGTAAACGTTCAATAAATTAATTTCAGTTGTTTGATACACTCCCTTATTCTTCAACAATAATAATTACAGACCAACATAGAAGCGTTTAAGTTAAAAATTTGACGGGGGAAAAAAATCAATTAATGATTAATTATTCATTAATATGAAACATGACACATTTAACTATATTTTAAATTCGGAAAGGTATTCAGAATATAAAAACAATTGTGTCATCTTTAAATTTATACAATTTATTCTTATTTACCATACAGACATAAAATCATAATAGTAATAATAATATTAATAGTAATAATAATAATAAAATTGTGCATAAATCATTTAGAACAATAAAATAATGAGACGCATCATCAATAAATAAAAGTCTTATAAAAAGTATTTAAAAAAAAATTAAATAAAACTGCACATATAATGACTTATGATGCATACAATAGGACCATTGCATGTAATCTCAGACTGTTTTTTTTTTTAATTATTATTATGTTTTTCAATTAATTATTTCTTATTTTCTTCTACGAGTAGCACAACTTGAATGATAATAATTATTGCATACTGACTAAAGAGGCTATCCATAATTCTCATTTCTTATTTATTTTTAGTTTTCTTTAAGGTAAATGCTATGTTATATTTGCACTAACATCGAACTATATTATGATTTTTTAATTTCTCATTAATTTTTGCTTTTATTTCCAAATAGTATACATTAAAATAAAGCTTTTACCTGAATTTCGAATGATTACATATATCTAAAAAAAATGCCAATTTTTACATCACTTTCGACTTAATTAATAAATTTTCCGTATTTTTACAATAATAAAACTTTTTTGTTCAAGTATATAAATTTACAGAGATATGAAAAAGAACATGCCATATTCAGGGTGATACCATACCAAGAGAACGTATCGATAATGCTTAATTTTGTCCAAAAAGCTCAGAAATCTCCACAAGTGGTCGTTAAATAGATTCTATTAAAAATGTTTCTTTTTGAAAGGCACTTACTACATACATTTTATAATTTTTGAACACATTTAAGCCTAGTCGAGAAGAATACAACGTAAATACACTACGATCAAAAATTTTGGACAGAAATCAATCGAATATAAACGGAGAGAAAATTATAATAGAAAGTGTTTATTATTATTTTTTTTAATAAAGGCCACTTTTGTTGATCAAATTTAGAAAAATTACATCACTTTTTTCGCCTAAAGTCAAAAACGAGCGTGTGGTAGACCCTAAAATGGCAGGAAGGCATTTTATAAATTTTCATTGATTCTTTTTGCAATTTTTCATGTTTAAATCGTAATAATTTCTCTTCTACATTTACAAGATTCATATAAATTTTGTACATTATATTTCATAATCCTATTCATACTTTTCTAAACAAATCACAAAAATATGCTTTTTTTTTAAATCGTCTTCTTGTTGGCTCTGTGACTACAATAAACTCTAACTGAATGTTTAGTGTTTAATCAACATATGTGCTAGTGACAATTTTTTTTTATAATTTCTGTGTTATCGAGAATCGTAATTGTGGTGGCGTTGCACTGTTCCGGTTCTTATTATTATTATTTCTTGTATGTATGGTTGTTCGAGTTGCACTACACTTTGTACATACACAACACCTACACTATTGTTGCTACATTATTTTTTTTGTTAAACATATATTTATAATACATTTGGCATTGCTACAATAAATTAAAAAACCGAAATTCAATCTTTATTGGGAGTTAACGAATTGGTTCGTGCTGGTATTGCGACAATAATCCAATCAATTATTAATTGATAATAAATAATATCTAGGAAATTTTGATTTAAAGTCCTTATGGCCAACCAGAGATTTTCGGGTGAAAAACTGTACATACAATCGATAAAATTATACACAAAAGCTAAATGGCGCAATTAACAAAGCCAGTTTAAATTTACCTATACAATTGTTGTAATTACAATATTTACTTAAAATAAATTAATAAAATAACTTAACTAGACCAAAAAAAATTGGCCAAAATACTGCTGATAATCACTGACCGTACTAACAACAAACTGTATACATTGAATTTCTTTGTAAATATAAATAAATTAATAAAAATACTAAACGATAATAGTTAATAGAGTGTAGTAAGGTTTGTCGTTTGATCAGGATGATATTGCACTGATGGAAATCCAGTGACTGTATATAGAACTAGAATTAAGAATAATTTATGTTATACACATACAACAGATTACAACACATTGTCGATTTTTTGTACATGTTTATCATTTATTTTTGTTTTAAAAACTATCAGTGACTTTGGTGTATTTCTCATAATTGTTATTCTCATATCAAAATAAACCTTTCCTCTAGAATTTTCCGAAGCTCTTTCATGGAAAAATAAATATCTACTGCATCTGCACACTTAATCATTATTAACAATTTAAATAAGAAACAATTAAAAAGTTACAAATTATACTTAAATAAGAACTGGTCCTTTTCCATAAAAACCTCTAAATTCGCCCCTAAACTTAATCTAAACATTATAGTAGTAATCATCATCATCATCACAGAATCAAGTAATTTTTTCGTTCTTATCGAGATCTAATTGTGATTGTAAACAAATGAAACACAAAAAGGCAAATCAAACAAAAACATTGGCGAATTAGTATGGCCAAGGATCGGACCATGTTTATTTACTTTATTATTTTTTTTAAATAAATATTATAAAACAATTTGTATACGTGTACAGGTGCCTGGATAAAAAGATCTATTTAGAATATAATTATTGCGTTTTGAAACTGAATTGGGCCCGAATTATCATTTTTCATTCATTAGTATCAAATCGAATTTTCAAAAGAGTGCACTTTCCATACATATTAATTATTAGTTTATTATTATTATTACATAACAATAGATTGATAGATATGGGGAAATTTCAATCAACAGATTGTCGTTTAATTAAAAAAAATCGGTGATAGAGAGTAATCGATAGATTGATTGACAAGAGAGAGAAAGAGAGACTGTATAGGATTCAAGGATGGGCGAGGATGTGGCCGGGAATGTGTGTTCCCTTATTTTCTTTCTATAAATATTAAATTTTTTAAGGTTTTCTCTGTTATTAAATACGAAAAAATATCCACTCTAATTTTGAATTTAGAACAATAGTATACATTTTAATGATACAAGGTGAGTCAAAAACAACGCATAATATTCATAAGTTTCTTATTTATGGGAATTTTGAAAATGCCGGTAACTCTTTATTTTTTTATTATTTAATTATGGTAGGTCCAAGAGGGTTCTGTCAGTTCATTGCGAAGAAATGACATTATCATCAATTGTTTTTAAATCGCACCCCTTACTTTTTATTTCATTTTCGAGTAGAGTACATTTTTCTACGTTCAGATATTAGGGGGTTACATATGAAAATTTTTGAGAAAAAAATCTCAAAGTGCAAGTTTTTCGGTCATCACAATATTCATGCATCAGCATAGTATACGAAAAAGACAACACCTCTGAATAAGCATTGCAAGCATTGATTTATTATTGGATTAAGCAAGCATATGTAGAATTTTGACAAAACTATTGGCAAACATGGTGAACTTAACTGTCGAAAATAAAATTCCAGATTTTATTGCAATTTTAAATGTGGTCAATTCTTATGAAATTCCTATGGCGAGAAATTCAAAAAATATTTCAAGGCTTTGTAGGGTAGTCCCTGGAGACCATTTTAGCAACATTAGAACCTCGTAGCTCATTTGAAAAATGACTCGAGAATCCTCCCAACATTGATTCTTTTCATTTGTCTCCATTTTATTCTGGAACAGGTGGAAATGTTTTCCTTTTCTTCTAGAATGCAATGGAGAAGAACCAAGAAAAACAATGTTGGGAGGGCGTTTGAGTCATTCTTAATCGTTTTACGTGTTTAGCATATCTTTGAAAATCAAGATATTGTCCAGAACGAGCTTTTCTGATAAACTTCCAATTGAGCTACAGGATTATAATTTTGCTAAAATGATCTCCAGGGACGCTTCTACAAATCACTGACACATTTTTCGAATAGCCCAACAACTAATAGGAGTTTTACAAGAAATGACCATCTTTAAAAAAAAAAGTCCGCCATATTTTCCGATAATTTTAACAAATATTAATCGTACGCCTACTTAATCCAGTAATAAATCAATGCTTGAGTTACAGTAAACTCTCGTTAGTACGAACTCGTCGGAAATTTTGTAGGGACCTAGTGTTACTGAGATGTTCGTGTAAACGGGGTTCGCTTTAACGAGGGTTTACTGTAAATGGAGCTGATCTGGACACATAAAGAGCCTCCCTCCTTCAGAAATTTCATGTCAAGTGGATAAAAACTTGCTCATATTTATCAACTTATTTTGAATGGAACAAGTCGTTATGACACAGAACGTTCAAATTTCAAAAAGACAGTTGAAACTAAAAAAAAACTTGTAGACATCTCAATTTGGTAAACTGTAATTAAAATTAAAGCGAATTAGTGTTTTTTTTTTGTTCACATTTTAGATATTCTTACGTTTTTAGCTTAACTTGTTAGTTTATATTATTATAAAAATTGTAAAAGCGTTAAGTATGGATTTTATCTACTAAGAAGTAGAAAACTGAATTCAATTTACTTCACAAAATAATAATTTCGTAATGTCGAATTATAGAAAATGTTCAGCTTTAGGATGTGATGAGTGATGACCGAAATTCCTACCGATATCGATATCCCAAACCGTTTAAATATCTTGATCGTTTTAAAAATGGATTTTGTTAAATGGGGATGAACAATTTTTAGCTATCTTACTTGGACACAGCAGATTTAAGTAGTATTTTTTTTATAAATATAAATATTAATAAATAACATATTTTTTTACTTATTGTATTTTAAATATACAACCCTTTTCCATTTTTTTTCAATGTAATTGTCCAAATCCCATTCGAGTCGTCACTGCGTGTCGTTCAAATTTCCCGCTAAATTATAAAGCTTTTCCCTCCAGACGCTAGAGGCGGTCAAGTATTTCGGTTCAAGTCTAATGTACACTGCCGGTCATAAAAAAGAGACCATTTTGCATGCGGTTATGTAAAACAGGCTTATGAAGACGGTACACAATGTACCAGAATCTTAACAGGTGAGAATTTGAGAAGAAAGATATTCAATCAGAAGATGAAGGTGGAGTTATTGGTGCATATTTATCTGAATAGAAAAATACTTTCTGAAAATTTGATATGGTGGAAACTCGTTCCTACCTGCTCATCTCCTTGCCCTCACTAGACAAACAGTCTCTTTTGATCACCACTGTACGTGCGTCGAGTAACAGTAACTGATCTGTGGCTTACAATGCTTATTTAAAGGTGTTGTGTTTTTCGTATACTATGCTGATGGATGGATATTATGATGATAGAAAAAGTTGAAAACTTTAGGAATATTTTTCTTAAAAATTTTCTTATTCAAGCCCTTGAATTTTTATGTCTGAACGTAGAAAAATATGCCCTACCCGAAAATGTAATAAAAAACAGGGGGTGTCATTCAAAAAAAATGATGATGTCGTTTCTTCGCAATGATAGAACCGTTTTGGCTTAGTCACAATAAAACTATTAAAAAATAAAAAGTTACCTGTCTCGGCATTTTTAGAAATTGTCATAAGTAAGAAAGTTCTGAATATTATGCATTATTTTTGACTCACCCTGTACGTAACATAGTCCAGTGCAATTCGTGTCTAATTTGCACTGGCCTATAATAAGACAGTCTTTTGCGTGAAACTGGCCGAAACTTTGGCTTTTCTAGATAATGTTTTCCTATAAAATTGTCCGAAACAAGCTATTTTACTTTAAATCAAAAATATTCAACAGTTATTTTGAGTTGTAATAAACAAACAAACAAACAAACAAAGAAACAAAAAGAGAATCTTAACGGAGGGATCGGCTCGACCGTTCCCTAATTTACTAACTAATAATAATTTATCACATTACATTGCAACATTGTCTCGTTTCATTCACCGCGACACTCTGCCAACGGTTCCATTTTAATGGTGGCCATAGTGTCCTTTGGGCGCGTCGTGGAAGTGTGCATCGGTTTAACAATTTCATCGATGTCTTCTTGGAAGAGATTCTCCGGTCGGGGTGATGTGAATGCTCTAGGTGGTTTATATGTCATACCACCAATACCAACATCCATACTATTACCAATATTTAAATTAATTGCCGGCTCCATCGTACTCGATACAGTTAAGCCTAATGGTGATGATATGGGACTTTCTAATGCCGATTCCGTTGGACTTATTCGTAGATCTTGTATACTGCCCGCTGGACTGCTCATACTACGTAATGATGATGACATTGTCATTGGTGGCCCACCATTACTTGACATTGAACCACAATGTGTGGCCAATGCTAAAGAATTCACTAGACTTGCTACAGGATTTGTATCGTGCGATGAATTTTGATGTTGGGCCGCTGCCACCATACTGCACATTTGTTGACGTAGTCCTTGTGCCACAGCCGCCACAGCGGCAGCGGCCGCCGCCCCAGGGGATACATTCGGATCAGATCCATTACTACAAGTGTTATTCGGATAACTGTGTATACTAACGCCATCCTACAATAACAAACAATATAGAAGGAAAAATCAATAATTTCGAAAGAAATTGATTTAATTAAAATAATTGAAAAGTTTGAATTGGTGACGCACAAATTTTTATGCATTTTTCATTAGTGACACGTCAGAAAAGCAAAGGGAGCAGTTTCACTTTTTACTCCTTAAACAAATAAGAAACCGTTCCCCATTTCAACATTAAAAATTAATCGCCCTTTGTGTTATTGTACAACAGTTCATATTGAAAAATTTATTTAGAAATTTCAATAAAGAAATAAACACAATTCTCACTTGGAGCATTGTTTGAATTAACAAAAAGCCAAAAATAAAAATAAAATCGAAACAATACCAAAATTAAAATAAAAACACCACACTTACATGCAATCGTGGATAGGCTAGATGGGATTCTTCTTTGATTTGATGCGAATCTCGAAACACTACCGCCCTTATCACACCTCTTATATGCTCATCAGGCCATACACCCAACAGTATTCGTTGCGGCCTACCACGGCCTTTCGGTCGTAAATCTAAAATTGAAATAAGGTTGATTTTCCTACATAAAACGAATTTTCGAATTCTATTCTACGCAATTCAATAATTAATAAACACATTACGCAAATAATAAGAATAATAATTAATCATAATTAATTAGGTCAATTTTCGATTGTATTGTTCAACGAAAATTAGTCAATGTTTGGGAAACCGTTTCCGGTTGTTTAAATGAGGCTCCCTTTTTAAACTTGTCGATAAATAATTGCAATTAATAACGTGTCCTATAAAGAAATATTTATTAATTATTTTTTTAAATTTAAATATAGATATAGATTCGTATTTAAATATCTGTATTCGTGTTGATAAACGAACAAGGGAGGGATTTTTTCCCAGAAGCAGCACCCCTTGAAATACAACACAACACAAATACTAATCAATATAGGGGAATTACGAATAAAAGGGGTAATTAAACTCTGTATGAAACAATACGGAAGATATAAAATTATAAAAGGTTACAAACTAACAAATAGCAACAAAAAAAAATAAACAATATGTTATATTTTAATAACAATTTGTCGTTGTTCTTGGAACTATTGTTTAATAGCACAATTTTAACAATTGGAAAATTAATAAACAAATAAAATTGTGAGCAATTGAAGTAGATTTTTGTTGCTTATATTAAAAACATGATTCTTCATATGTTCGTTTAAATTAAAACAAAAAAAAAAAATAAGACAAACAAAGTCATATGGTGTTTAATTGAATTTTAATACAAAAAAATGAAAGTTAAAGTTAACGAAAGTTCGTCCAATCATCAGTTATACGATGAAATAAACAAAACAAATAAATAATTAAAGTTAGATGCAAATGAATAAGGAGAGTTCTTTAATCATCAGCAATTATTGAGCAAAATTACAAGAATTTCGAAGAAAATTGAGTTATTGTCACGTATAGCAGTAGAATTCGGTTATAACGACATTTAGAACAAGATACAAAACTATTTATTTGATAGGATATCGACCAGTGGCGTAACAGAAAAGGCTCTTCTACTCATTATTAAATTACTTAATGATTTACCTAGTATTTGAAGGTAGGCAAATCATTCGTTAGGAGATATTTATCACATTAAAGAGCTAAAATATTTAAAGCAAAGATATAAGTTTTGTTGAACCCTCATTGACACTGCGCTTCTTGCACTGTAAGGGTTGCGGGGATGTACTTTACGCCACTGATGATTAGACTAGATAATTAAAAAATCTGACCGATATTTTAAAAAAAAGTACAAAAATTGAAGAGGTTTTTGGGTCAAGTTCAAATTTTTAACAACTTTATATTTAGTTAAATGACTTTATTTGAAGAAGGGTAGAAAAATTAATTATTTTTATCGACATTACTGATGCAATCCTAAAGATGATTTCTCTCAAATATTATTGAACTGACATTATCGAAGATTTTTGTATTTACAATAGGTAATTGCATTTCTACAATGTGTTTCTTGAAATTTCTACTTTTCATTACAGTAAATTATCAAAATGGCGAGTTCTCCGTTATATTTTTAATAAACTCTGTTTTTTGAAAATTTTGAAAATCGGATCAGATCGATAGTTGTATTGAATTCAAATTTGTAGGAAGATTTGTGAATATTGTTACTTATAACGGTTAATATTTCTTAAATAAATAATAATACATTTAGTATTTTTCGGTAATATTTAATAAGGGATATTTGAATTTGAACTTGACAAACTG
The DNA here is from genome assembly GCA_037464815.1 of Mylabris variabilis. Lineage (NCBI taxonomy): Eukaryota > Metazoa > Arthropoda > Insecta > Coleoptera > Meloidae > Mylabris > Mylabris variabilis. Next base: position 37,629 of record JAZBGW010000014.1, read on the forward strand.
TTTACTCAGAAACAGTGGCGGAAACTTAAAATTCGCTACAATATTCGAATAAGTAGCAAAGCACAGAGTAACGTTACGGAGCTAAGCGTTAAGGGATTAAGATGAAAGTGCCGAATTGGTTTTCCATCTAACTACACCACTGTTTCAGGTAAACTAAATTTTCCACAACAGTGAACTAAGCTATTAGCTTACCTGAAATATGGCTCAGCGAATCTGAAATGAGTCAAAAATGAATCAAATAAAATTTGTTTGAATATTGAAAAAAATAGAAGATTCTTAAGAATTTACCGATTATATTGAAAATATCAGGTACTAGTTTCTAAATAGACTTTCACAAATTGTTGTAAACCGAAAGGGTGAACTTTTACGTATGTTAATAAGGGTGTAGGGACAAAAAATCGTTACAAACTTTTTCTTTAAGAAAAAGTCTAGTATGCTTTAACGATTTTGCTTTCTATAAATCCAAGACATGTTAGTCGAAGGGACGGCCGCTTCGAAGTGTTGTACTTACTCTATGAAACTTAAAAGGTCTTTCAATTTTATTATTATTAAAAGGGAGCATGAAAAGCTTATAAAAGATTTTAATTGAAATTGCAGCAAACTAATCGAAATGGTGTTGATTCGGCAATTTAAAGTGCCCTATTTAAGTAGATAAAATTTGTGGCGACTTTTTGTCCTTAGACCCTTAAATATCTGTAGATTACAATAAATAATTGCAGTCTCGGGATCGTCTCTTAGAAAACTATTAACTTTATCATGACAGTTGTTGGTCTCAATTATATACCTATAGTGAACTTTATAGAAGCTCAAACATTATTTATTCCAGCAAATAATTTATTATATCCGTGAAATACGAGGAAATGCATATAAAATTTTGTATTTAAACACTCTAAAAATAGTGAAAACTAGCATAGAATTACCTGCTATAGATTGCAGAAATAAAAAACAATTAAGATTAGCATTAATAATTTATTTTTTCTATAAGTTTTCTATACCTTATCTTGTTTTGTATTCTGACCAAATTGTTTTCGTTATATGGTATGTCGTTATAACCGATTTGCATTATATGTACTTTAGGCATCAGCTGAAGGTATTTAAAAATTTTATATTAGAATATAAACATGATTTTTTTTTATCAGTAAGAGAATTAGACCAACGAACGACAGTTTCAATTTAATATTCATTAGCAGCAGTATTTACATGTGTTAACTTTTTGAGAAATTTACTTAAAAATTGAAAAAATAAAAGGTACACCTACCTGAGCCACCGTCCGCTGATGGTCCTAACATATTATGTACACGATTTGCATATAAAACAAACGTAGGATATGGTATATCGTATTTCCTAGCTGCTTGTGATAATGATAGACCCTCTTTAAGAACTGAAAATATCGCTTCAGCCATTGTTTCAGGTCGCCATGACTTTAATGGGCCACGTTCACGGAAGCGCAAATTATGTACCAGACTTTGATTCGTATTCCAACATTTTTGCCACATAGACTGCAACTGATATTGATAACTGTCTGCTGAAAGAAATGGAAAAGAAACCATTATTAGTATTTATAGTATAGAAAAATCTAAATATAATAATAATAATAACATATTTACTGCCAATTCAGATACAGAATTCAAAAATTTGAAAATTTCTCACAAAACATATATTGAACAATATCCGATTTAGCAGTTATCAATACAACATAGAAATCGATAGTAATCTTAATAATAATAATATAAGAAATAATAAGATAATAATTATTACCCTCAAGATGTGTACCTGTAACATAAAATTGCAAATAATAAGTTTACGTTATTATTAAATTAAACAAAATTGAACGTGCACGATAAAGTCCTAGACAATATTTTGTAATAGTTAATTAAAAATTGTGAATTATTCTTTATTGGTTTTTCAGGTAAAATTAAATTCTTATCAAAATATAATAATTTTACTGTAGTGTTTTTTTTTTCGTATAAATAATAATAATAGAAAATATAGAGGAAGGTAAAATTTAAACGATTAGAAAAGCAATTTACTTTTAATAATTTATTACTGAACAAACGCTGTAAAACGTCTAATAATAACTATTGTATTAATAAAATTATTATTATAGGCGTTGGTATTTTAATTATTGCAATTTCACAAATAAATGAAATAGTTTGTATATATGCATGTGGGGGGTGGCTATAATTTTAACTGAAAATAATTATCGATTAATTGAATTTTAGATTTTTTTCTGGTGTTTAGACATAATAAGTAAAATTAATATCCGTTGAAAATTTCAACGAAGAAACACTAGAAACAGATAAAGACCACACAGAAAAAAAACTGTAATTTTCCTCTTATTATCAATTGAATCATCGTTTTAATTGGGAAAGATTAAATAAATTACTCCAATTGCAGTTAATAATTGTTTATTGAGGATAAATGTTGCGATTTTTTTTATTTCTAGTTTTTTTTTCTTTATAAAATACTGCAACTAAACTATAATGTATTGAAAGCAATGGTTTATATGCTTTCAACAATTAGATAAATAATAAAAATTCGACAAATAGAGAAAAACATAAATATCATTAACATTATTGCTATATTAAACTAACTTAATATCAGAAAAATTATTAGGAAATAATAAAGAATAATAATAAATGTGATTCCATTGAAACGTGTCCACAATATATAACTAACAAATAATAATAATTATTAATAATGATGATGATGATGACTATGATGATGATAATAATGATAATGACAGAAAGTTGCCGGAATGTTTTGATTGTTAATTTGGAAGGATTGTAACGACGTTCAATAGAATCCTGTCAGCCTTATAATATGTGAGAAAATAAATTATTTTCATCTAAAAATAAACAATATTAGGTAATATGTATATGTATATATAAAGAAAAAAAAATAAAACTAATACCGGGTGATTTATTTAAAACTAAATTTCTTATGCCAACTCCCATTATTTGGCGAAGGAATCGAAAAATATTTCAAGGGTTTGTAAGGTTATTCTAGCGAAAATTAGAATCTCGTAGCTCGTTTGGAAGTAGGTCAAAAAACGCTCGCTTCTGACAATTTTGCGATTTTTAAAAACGAACTAAACACGCAAAACGACTCAAGGGTCATCTCACCGATGATTTCTTTTTGTTTTTCTCTGCACCTGTTCCAGAATAAAAGGGAGAAAACCGGAAAAAAAATTAATGTTGGGAGGATCGTCGAATCATTCTAAATCGTTTTGCGTGTTTAGTTCATTTTTGTAAATTGCGACATCTTCAGAAACGAACGTTTTTTTTGACCAACTTCCAAATGAGCTATGAGGTTCTAATTTTGCTAAAATGTTCTTTATAGACTCTCCTATAAATCCTGGACATATTTTTCGATCAGCTCGCCATAAGAATTTTTCGTTTTAGATGAATCACCCGATGTAATAATAAAAATAATGGAATATCGCATGTTGAATATTTAATAATAATAATAATAATAATACATACGGCAGTAATAGCCAAGTAATTATAAATACAGTCC
>JAZBGW010000014.1:54985-68487 GCA_037464815.1 Mylabris variabilis
GGAACTTTTCGTTGGAAGTGAATAACCCCGTATACATATACGCACACTTGTTGAATGTAGACCAGGATTCTTATGTGGGTGGTGGTTATGTGATAAGTGATAAGTTAACACACATGACAGTATCATTTTAATATTTGTTAACAGTTGGATAACCAACCGTAATAAATTCCTAAATTAATATAATTGAAATTTTAACGAAATAGATTGTTTAAAAATCACCCACTTGAATGGTGGTAACAGAATTTATTGTCAAATTTACAATTAAAGGTGTATTAAAATGTCTTAAAAGGACGATAAATTAGTTCAAACAGAGCCTTAGCGACCAAGCCACCAGGCTTGATTTTATTTAGAAATATTGAAAAAAGTAATCTGATAAAAGTTTTAGTCAATATCGATTGAATGAATTTTTTACTAAACTTCTCCACAGAGACGTAAAAAAAACAATAGTTAGACAAAACACTTAAAAATCACAGACTACAACTTGATTTGAAAAAAAAACTGCGATCAATGTTAAAATGTTATATTTAAGTTTTCATCAAGAAAGTGGGAGCTTATTTCATTGTTAATAAAGCCTATAAGTTTATTCGAGCATCTATTTTTGATTGTGAAAAATCTGAATTGTTTGAGGGCGATGGATTCGTAAAAAATAAAGTTTTTAACACACAAAAAATAACATGGGGAAAAATTAAATCATCTAGAAACATAATTCCACTAAGGTGAAAGTTTTCAAATGTTGAGCCAACTTTTCTCATCTACATTTTTCATTCGTCTTGCATTAAAACAATATTAACGAAAGTACCGTTGAACGCCAAAAAACTTTGTAAAAACAAATGTAGATAATGACTGATGAATTTGTGCGATTGCAAGACAAAACAATTTATTATTGATTGTTGGCCATTATCCCATGTATTTTAGGTATGAGAAGATGATCATTGTGTGGGGACCACATTTACGATTGCTGTAGTCCCGATAAAAATAAATTATTGAAATGTACTAGGGCTATTTAGGTCAAAATAGATAACGATTGGATTTGGGGGGAGCGGGGTGTAAAGTATAAGTTCATCTAATATATAAAATCTGAGCCAAACATTATAATAAAAATCGTAAAGAATTATGCAGCGATATTCTAGCCAACAACAGCTACAAATCAGGCGACACATAAAATAAGAGAAAATCATTTAAATGATAAATGAATGTTTTATTTTTCAAGGAATATATCCAAGAGAATTCTACATAAATTTTCTTTGTATACTTACTTTTATAAAGCATTATTATTATACAAGTTATTTCAACTATTTCCCCTAAATATGTGGCACAAGGGATATATCTCATTCTACAATAATGTTCTCCATTAAATATTTACATTGTCGTATAATAATTACTGTTTATTATTGTAATTATGGTCGAGAATGGTCATTGGGTGTCACAATCACGTGATATACGATATTGGTTTAATATTAAAGAAGTTTTCCCAATGGCCGAACAGTATTAATACATATGAATGTATGTATACATAACTATACATATACCACCACACCTATTGTAATTACGCCACCTAAAACCCACCTAAGAATATGGAAATTGAATGACAAATGTAATTGTTTTCAAATAATGACAATGCCAACTTTATTAATTTATTAACGCAATAAAATGGTGGATTTTATTAGTTTAAACAACAACAACAACAACAACAACAACAACGCTAAAGACAACCCTTTTAATGAATTTCAACTGAATCAAATGTGTGTTAATTCCGGAGATTTTCCCGATTAGCTAACACAATAACTAGCATATATTTGAATATGATGTTAATGATGACTCAGTGGGAGTGTAATGTTTCCATTTACATTTTATAAATAAAGTGAAAACGGTTTATATTAAATAAATACACACACACACACACACACAAATTATACATATACATATCTATATGTATAGTGTGGTTGTTAAGTTGTTGAAAATAATTCCAACAACATTATTAAAACACATTTTGTCGAAATGAAAATATCATTGCAATCATTGAAAATTACAAACTGAACGGTGATTTTCAACCAATTACAATTTCATTCCATCCACAAAAGTGTTATTTATTCAACGAAACTATAAGCGATAAAATAGCGAGAGGGCACATAGATACATGAATATACATGTGTACATTATCACTATCATTATTATTCTATAAACTTGAATAAATCGTTTCATTATACAAATCTACTTATAAAAAATATCTGCCTATTAATAGTGGAATTTTTATTAATACCTTGATAATAGGTAGGTAATTAAAATCGAATTTTTTAACGTAAAATAGGCGCCAAGACTAAATTTTTTTGCTCTATCACCATTATTATATACCATTTCTAAATGAAGTGGTTACTGTTTAAATTAACCCTTTAATTAATTTAATTCTAAGCGATACGCATCGTACTCAAATTTAAGAGAGAGAATGGGGTGGAAGTTTTTTGTCTACAAGATCAGTTATTCCAAATATAGCAAAAACGGTTCAATATATTTCAGTGATCTAAAAATTGATTAACTAATGAGAGATTTAAACTTATCAACACAAACTGAAAACGATAAAACGGTAAAAATTATCTGTTTAAGATTATGAATTATTGTACAGATTGTTTTTGAAAATACCCCAATAAATTAAAGGGGTATTATGCAAAATTTATTTTCTGTTAACTATATTTAGGTACAGAAAAAATGCTTGAAATTTTTTCCCTCTGTAAGGGATGGACAATCTCGATTATTTAATTTAAAAACCACTTTAAAAATCGAGCTGCTCTTGAGATATTTGGAAACAAAGATCATCTTGAAGAGTCAACTTCAATCCCAACTTTCTCCCTTAAATTTAAATATGAGCACGAATTATAAAATACATATCCCTTAAAATTAATTAATTAACATTAATTTTTGTCGTTTTTCTCCATTTTATTCTAGAACAGCTGGAAAGATTTGTCATTTCTTCTAGAATGCAATGGACAAAAATGAAAAAAATCACTGTTGGGAGTGTCAACTCGTTTTTGAAAATTGCAAGCCTGTCCAAAACACCCTTTTTGACCTGCTTCCAAATTTGCTAAATCAATCTCCAGGTAGCCGCCTAAAGATCCCTATTTTTTTGACTCGCTCGTCAAAGAATGGGGGGTTACCATAAGAACTTTTCGTCGTACGTGAATAACCCTATAGAAAAACAGCAGACCGTTTGAATTATTCTTCCATGAAAAATTTTAAAAAAAGTAAATATTTGACCAAAATAAATTTAACAGGTGAGCAAAATTTCTTAATCAATTTTTTTTAAGCAAAAATTACACACGTGAATTTAATTATTTATAATGTATGTATACAAAAAGAGAAAATAACTACCCCGATGGTGCATTTTGGGCGTTGTAAATGAAGCCAATTGACTTCAATCCTCCCTTTGTTGATAGCTCAAATATTAAGGCTACAGAAAGGGACTTCTACAAGAGGAGTTTATTTGCACAAAACAAATATCGTTTAAGCTAATGTTCAGATCTTAATATTCGAATTTTCTACAAGATAGCATCTAAAGCGTTAGAATACAGTAAAAATTTTTCGATTCTATCATTTGATAGCTTTACTAAAGCACAACGCACAAGCAATAAAAATAAAAATGAGATTCGGTCTAATTAACGTGTTATCGTGTTAAAAAGCTGTCTAGATTGAGACTTATGTTGTATATCATTAATTGCTATTAACATAAAAAAGACTTTACAATAAATTAGATATTGTTGTTGATCTATCCCATATTTGGTAGTTCTACTTGGATTCTTGTTCAAATTAAAAACAATTAAATTTTATGACACTTTTTCAATTACATATTTCTTTGCTATTTAAACCGTTTATTTATAAAACAGCAATTTGTGTGCTAATAGTGTGATTTTCATTTATAATATCTAGATAGTTAATGTTGATAATATGACAATGTATTAGTAACTATAACTACACAATATATAAAATAATATCTATGTATATAGTGGGAATCAAACACACATACACCAGTCTTCTATACATTGAAAGCCTTAATTACAAATGTCCTATATTATTTAAATTACAATTACCAACTTCCTGTTATAATTAACTTATTGCATTACGAAGACTGAAGCTTTAATGTCAGCAATAATTTCATTAAAACTTGAAATGGAACACACGTGCATTCAATTATAATAAAACATTTATAAATCCGACCCGCTCTTTCACTATTTCCAGAACTTTTCATAATAAATAATAATGAGAAATAGAATAGTTTTGTGTAATAAGTATATACATATATAGGTACATATACATATTATACAACACATATAGGTATTTATATTGTATTTCAAAATTTATTTAAAAACACATATAGAATAAAACGGTCCATAGACTATACAATCGGTCGTGCTACAGATTGGCTAGACAATCGGTCCAACCCCACAGACTATGCGATTATCGTTTCAACTGTCGAATCAACTTGAACTGTACAACTTGTTGTACAACCGATTGTATAGTCTGTGGAATGTTTAGCTAACGCAATTTAAAATAAATAAAGGAATAAAACTTTTTGATGTTATAATAAAAAGTTTCCAAAATAATCAAAGATAAAACATAATAAAATTTATTGGAACTATTATGTTTTAAAACGCTAAGTAAATATTTATAAATCCATACGTGTATTGTTTATTTATTCCGAGAAAAAAATATTTTTAGGATTAGTTATGTTCAAAAAAAAAAAATCATTTTCATTCCATATTTTATATTCAAAAAGTCAATGATCGTATCCTGTCATCGATTTAATTAACAACAATGTTGTTGTTGTTGGTGATGTTGTTTTGTAACAGGTGCTGTTAAAATTAATTATAAACAATTTCGATTTAATATTCTTTAACATTTATTAATTTATTCGAATCGTTTTATTTCATCAAAAAAAAAATAATAGTATATGAAACACTTTTAATTCTATTTATAATCATTTCTCGTTTAATATTTATTTTAATGTTTTTCTCTCCACCGCTGAATCACTAATCGATTATGGTGTAAAACGTGAATAATCCAATAACATGTCAAATTTTTATTGCAATTAAAAATTAAAATTATTTTCTAAACGTATAAAAGTCGAAATAAAATTTTAAATTAATACAATTCGTATCTGTGTAGTTGTCGATTTATTTATTTGATGGAAATTCAAACAATTTCGGAATAATAACTAGATAGCTTAGAGTTTAATCTGTACAACCCTTAGGTGAAAATCGGTAAAATTGATTTATTATGAGAGACACACAGACAATTCACTGTATCTAATTCTAGTATTTGGTTTCAATTATTACAGCTTATTGTTCGAGTCTTTTATGATTTTGAATTATGGAAAATTTGCAGTTGATTTTGAGGCGATAGAATTGTAGTAACATTTAAAACTAGTATGCAAATTATTCGGAAAAGTATTATTGAAATTCGTTGTGTTTTTTTTTTCAGAATGGACGAAATCAAATTGGGTTCATTGTAGCCGTTGAACGAGTCTTTTTTTTTGGCCTGAAATCGGGCAACATTCCGACATGATGAAGTACTGATAGTTGACGAAATCACAAATATGATAAATGGGGCCGTAGAACGCACACGACCCATATGAATTAGGTGCAAACACGTCCGTATTCCTATGAAATATTTAGACATCATCAGACACATTAATTTGTTGTAGTGTCGTCGTATTATTTTCAGTGTGTCGGTGTCATTTCCAATTTATTTATACCTGGTATCACAACTGGTAACAAAGTAATTTATGAATGCCAACACATAAAAATCCAATTTTCGTTGTAACAATAACGGACCAGAGAATTGAGTATTTTGTACATTGTAGGAGAGAAATAATCGGCGGCCCTACTAGTGGAGACCCACCACCACCACCTACCCCCTACACTACTACCGAGACCACTACCATAACACACCCGTCGTCCAACACAATACGATCTGCTTTATTTACCATTATTAAAACAATAAATTCGCACCAATGTCACATTCTGTATTTTTTTATTATTATTTTTTTTTTGTTTGGCGACAAGTGATCTGCATTGTGAACGAGCACAACCCATTATAAATATCTAAAATAAACTGTTTTAATCTAGAATAAACGCCGTGAAAATACGCGACCGGCTTTAACACACCGGCAGGCCAAAAAGCTGCTATCATAAATATCGCTTTATTAATTTTATAATATGTTTCGTATACAGGGTCTCAATACTAAATATGGCCGATGCTGTGAAACTCAAGGACTTGTAGGTGGGTACCTGGACACCATTTTAGCACAATTAGAACCTCGTAGCTTATTTGGAAGTTGGTAAAAAAACGCTCTTTTTGGACAAGATTACAATTTTCAAAAACGACTAAGAATGACTTGAAGACCTTCTCAGCATTGATTTTGGTTCGTTTTACTCTATTGAATTCTACGGAAAATGGAAAAATTTTCACCAGTGTCAGAATATATTGGAAAAAAACTAAAAAAAAATCAATGTTGGGAGGATCCTTGAGTTACTCTAATTGTAAATGTAGCAAATTTTTTAAAATCGTGATATCGTCAGAAACGAGAGTAATTTGAAAAATTTCCAAATAAGTTACGAGGTTCTAATTTCGCTAAAATGTTCTCTAAGGAAATCCTCAAAGTATTTTTCTAATCGCTCGTTAGTTAGTTAATGTGAGTTTTATAGTATCGAGCATATTTTGAATCAAGGCTTTGGACTATTTTTTTTTGTTCCGGCTCCACAGAAAAAAATGTTTCTGAAAAAATAACGTTTTTTTTTTCAGTTTTCGGATCAGTTTCAGATGATTAATTTTTAAATTTTCACCAAAAAATACAACCCCTAAGAGCTGTTTACAGGGTAACTATTTAAAATATAAAAAAAAAAACTCAAACAGGCAACTTATATTTTGTAATTTTCTAGTAGAAGAATTTTCATGGTGATATGTTTTACCATTAAAAATGGCATCTGTAACTTCAACCCTTAACAAAGGGTGAAAACGCGACTTACACCTTTTGATAGGTCTTCCCAAATACAGATCATCGAGTTTTTAAACCAATAAAAAATATTAAGTCTACGTAGATATTAGAAAAAAATACACTGATTTTACACTGATAACTTTAATTCCCAATACCTCCCTTAAATTTGAGTATCAGCACGAACGACAAAATACGCATCCCTTAGAATAGAATGAACTACCTATATCTATACCAAAAAACATCGAAATCGGGAGTTTTGACTTTGGGCAGTTTACTTGCACGTTAGTGTTAAATGCCCTGCCACATTTCCGGGGCAGGGAAGAAGAAGAGATAACGAGAAAAAAAAGATCGTATTAAGTGATATACTTGAACTGAAAAAAAAAAACGGTTTTTGTTTTCAGTTCAGCTCCAGATTTCGTTTCGGTCAAACTTTCGTGGTTTTTTTTCGGTTCTAAGCCCTGCTTACTTATTTTTTCCCTTTAACTAGCCCAAGTCGTTTAAATAAAAGTACGTGAATTGTAACACCCTTAAAGTTAAAGTTAAAATGAAATTTGACAATTTGTTGTATTGTCCGATACGAAGATATACATGGGGTGGTATATCGTGTTGTGTCATGTCCAGTAACAGATGAACAGGGAAGTTTAATAATCTGGCTGTAGCCGAGCTTAATTCTATTAAAGTTGACTGCAGTGGTGGCTACACCTCCTATCGGTCGATCGATATCCTACATAATTAACAATGTGATATCGACCTGGAGATCCCCTGTGGCAGACGATGTCGGTATTGCTCTCTACTTGTCTAGGTGACCGCAGATTTTCCCCTGTTCCATATCTCAATTGTAATAATTGTTTATCAAAACAAAAGTCGATTGGAAATTTACAGACATAATTATAAAATAATAATAACAATATCTGTGTCCAAATATAAATCTCATCAACTTTACTGTTTAGATTATAAATTTGATTATTTTAACCAATTTCCGTTCTATCTTATTTTAAAATCTAAATATTTTACATGTAATTTAGAAATGTAAAAGGAATTCAATTTCTTTTATGTGTTAAACTAATTTCCAAGTAAAATAAACGTTGTTTATTTGATTTGTTTTTAAAGAGCATTTCAACAAGATGTTAAGATCAAGTGTGTGTGTATGTGTGTGTGTATATAAATATCAGGAAACAAATATTTTTATTGAAGGGTTGAAATTTGTTGAAATGTGGTTGTACATCCGGCATTTGTTCCCACATTGTTCGAAATACGATAAAGATACGTCCATCATCAACATTCAGAATTTCTAATTAACTAATAAATAATTCGTAAAGGCTCTTATATTAAATACAGTGAAACCTTTTCAATTTTTAATCATGAAAAATTAATAGTTTTTCATGTGTTTCTTGGACTCTACAGCGCTAACCAAAACTTCTCTTTAATTCTAACTTCGCGCCTTTGACTCTGAATCCAACTCTACATCGCCGAATTGTCTGCACAACACAGAAATATAATTCTATTTCATTATGAATTCTTAAAATCTTGATATAATCAAGAATCGATAACATTTATCAATCAATTTTGGGATGTGAGTGCTCTTTAATGCAGTTGAGTTCAGAATAGCGTATGTTCTATATGTGCACTTTGAATAATTTACCAAACATTAGCACTACACTACCCCATCGGTCGTAACCATAAACGCTCTCCTGTGACTGTATTTTACACAGTTTATACAAACAAGAAAGATATTCGTTTACAACCAACATCATATAACTATATCGTCATAGCTTCATAATACATAGTTGTATCTTAGAAGACAATTTCTAGGCTTTTTAAAGAGTGAAGCTTTTGATCTTCGATCCGCTAATGAATCCATCTCATAACGCACACATCAACCGACTATATAAAGATGAGATTTTTGAAAGAAAAATACTCGTGTTGTTGGGTTCTGGCGTGTTTTTGTTTTTTGTAATTGTACGTTGTTGATTATTTTGTCCCATTTTTGCTTTTAAAATCAATATTTTTTCCCTTTCCTTATTGTGCTGTCATCTTCATCATATTCACGGCTAAAGCAAATCCCAATTACCCTTACCCATCACCGATTAAAGCCCGTTAATCTACATAAATTTTATGGGAGACATCACAACGTTCATATAAAAGTTTAAACGTTCATCATTTAACAGGAACTAATCGCTTAATTTCAACTCAAAAGACTGTACAATCTCTTGGTATTTTCTGTCAGTTGATGCGGAATTATATAAAGTTGACTTTTAATTTGATAATTATATTGTGGTAACTAACCGCCAATGATGCTATCCAATTAGGAAATTGTGAATTAAATTTTAATTAGAGTTTATTATAAACATGTATTTGCAATAATGTTTAGTTTATTTGTTGTCTATATGAGTTGTAATGTACATTTTCAACGATCGATACATTTATAAAGTTTGCTGGACTAAATAAACTTTCTACAACAACAACAACAACAACAACAACAACAACTATTCAAGACTTTCGCTATTCCTGACCGTCCGCCAACTGGCTATCCCACAGGCATAATACTACTGGACTGATACGAATGTTTCTCTAGAGTGGAATAGTTTATGAAGTATTGTCGTCAAATTTCAAGATCGTTGTTAGAACTATTATTAGAAAATTTCAAAGTGATCTATCAAAGATTTTACAGTTGAATGGAAGTGAAGTTTACAAAGTGAGAGTAACTTGTAATAAATTTTCAACATTTCTGCTTTTTAATCGTAAACGAAAACGCGTTATTTCATTCAGTTCTCAATGATTACAATTTAGCCTTGTTGATATTAATTAATTTTGATATAAAAAGACCATGATTATAAAACATGAATATGAATGGCAAAAACTAAAAGTAATCCTTAGATTCTTCAATTAATTTCAACGCTTTTATTAATTAGCGCATACGCGAAGAAAATTCAATCATTCGAGTTGAGTTGAAAACTTTCTACTTCTTTATGAGTATGGACAGGTTAGATATAAACAAAGTTGTTTCCACCAGTGCGACTCCTGCTTTTAATTATGGTTTATAACTCACGATTTTCGTAACTGATACCCCTAGTTCGACTCGTCGTTTACGGAATAAATAAGGAATCAACTGTGGGATTCTCCAATTTATTAGACCGAATCCGCCAGTTCAAAGGCGGTGGAAAATTATCAATTTCATGAAATTCGTGATAATGATAACGAGCAAAAATTAACCCTCTTGTTGTTGCTGTCAATTATAACAACATTTCAATCTTTGAAGAAAATTTATAAATTTAAATTGTCGTTTATTTGGTGAGTTGAGCAACTTATCTTTAATTATAACATTTATCTTACTGGAGGTCCTGCAATGGCGAGAGAGAGATCGTGAAAAGTTGCAACGATTTACAAATAATAGAAATTTACTCTTTGGTAAACTTATTATAAAATCAATGATCCATAAAAGTTTGGAAAAACGTCAACAAAAAGAAAGTAAATGGTCACGTTTTCGGTACCAATGAAGTGAAGAATTTCATCCCTCTTCAACTAAAACATGTATGCGTTTCTAAAATATGATTGTGAGAAGATATTGAAAGTTGTATAGTTTCAGTTGACTTTTGAGATCCGAAATTCTCACAACATTATCGCATATATTTAACATATTCCCTACTTGTTTTTGTTTTTTTTTTAAATAGTGGCTCTATTGTTGGTTAAATTGTTAACGTAAAAATGCAAAGTCACGATTATGAAAATTTTATTTATTAACTTAACAAGTTGCATTATTGTTGATATAATAATAATACATTTCAAGTATACTTGAATTCTTCCAATTCAAAATTTTGAAATAAGGGGCGGTGAATGATAAACGGCATTACTTAATCTAGGTAACTGTCGAATAATCATGCATTTTATTGTTTGGTAAATTCTTTTTCTTTCAGGTGGAATGATGGGATAGTTGGTTATTTATCGGTCACATAATACTTAATTCAATACAAAATCTATATTTTTTTTTAATTATTTTTTTTTCTTCAAAAAAAACATTTCAATGGAAAGCAATTGCACGATTCCTCCGACTAGTTGTTCGAATGGAAAAAGGGGGAAAACGTATTGGTATTTTGACCCTCTTCGGCGCCGGGCAGATTTCATAAACAAGTTTATTTAGCACATAAATATATATATGCGTAGTGTAATTACAGTGAAATATTATTTTTGGGAATAATATAAGCAGAGAACCCATTAAACGGCAGCTTATATTCTACTGTTATTAATACAGCACATTATTTAAAATGATTTATTGTTTGTGTATTAATATTATATATTATATATATCTACGTATGGTGATGCTTCTATAGAATTAATTAAGAATATATTACAACGATAAATTTATAAAATTCCAAGTAATCCATCCAAATCAAAGTGAAATACCGGCATGTCACACAAAAACCGATCAACAAACATGTTTTAAATATATTATGAATATAAATCGAATAAATATTTCATTAAATGTCAGTGAATTATTCCCTAGATAAAAAGAATCAATTGGAAATTTATAGAGGCACATAACAATTACAAATAATTTCGACAAAACAATTCGTCACAACTAAAATTTAATTGAAGAGTCATATAAGAGATGGAATGAAGTAAAGTGGGCCCATTCTTATCATCATTATTATTATGATACTAACAACACAACACTGGAGAGGTAAAATGTTATACAGAGTGAAGAGAAAGAGCACATCTCTTTAACATTGTCGACCTAATTAACAACATACAAAGATAAAGTATATGAGAGAGAGAGAGAGAGAGAAAGGACGGACCACTTGAAAATACTTGATAAAAATTTACATTTTTCCATTTATTTTATGCAATTTGATTATGGATGGACAAGAACGATATAAAACAGATAAGAGGGGAAAATTTATTAGGTCTTGATGGGAACTGATAGCGATACACTCGTTTTGCTCCACTAAAAACTTAAATTGCAGAAAAACAAATGTTGGGGGAATTCAGTTAAAACTTAACGGCTACTGGAAAATTACAAAATTCTGTACATTTCAACTGTAAAGAAATAAAAATTGTAAAGTGGTCCCTTGTAGATAAGGGTTACACACAAAAACATCGATTATCAATCTCCTACGAAGCACATATTGAGTTCCACTATTTCTACGTATATTTTTGTGAAGAGACGATGTTTATAGATAACTTTTTCAGGCTCTATAAATGTACTTAAAGTAAATCAATCGTGGTTAACCAGTGTAAACGACCAATGAATAATTTAAGTTAAGTCGGAGTTGAACTACTAAAATTATCAGGAGTCGGAGTCGGATTTTTTACCGACTCCACAATTTTGTTTATTATTTATTTACAATTGATTGAGTGCGATGCATTTGTTGAACTTGAAGAAAGTTTTTTGATAAAATCGATTCCTCGTTATAACCGACCGCCTCTCATTATTTCGTTAGAGCTTGAACGTAGACTCGGGGGTCATGGTATTTGATTTTACTAACCAAAAATAACTGGATATGAAGCATTTTTGATAAGAGCCTTAAAGGAGTTTGTGCTTTTCACGTTCAGCTAGTGGTGAAACTACCCCTGCAAGATGGGGTGGCCCGTTGATGCAGGGAGCCCAGTGGAAAGAAGAAAGAGAAGGGCTATTTATTGATTTGTCAAATAAAATTACAAAATTCAACCAAAATGAGAATTTTGGCAATTCTCCGCAAAAAGCGACTCTCTAAGTAATCTTTTTTACGATTCTTATTCTTATCAGCTTGGAAGCCTTCGAATTAAATGGCACTTCTCAGTATCAAACGCCTGGAGCTGAAGCATCACACGTTACCCCTCCGCTGTGCTTTTGACAAATATATACGTGTACAGGGGCCTAAATAAGGAATTTTGCGAGGGAGGCCAAAATTTATAGTTATACCACTTCGTTCAGTTAATGTTTGGAGATTCTGCAAAATGACTAGATTTTAATTCAATTCTCACCAATTCAGTTCAAATTCCTGTGCGTTTCTCTATTAATTTTTATTAAAGGTCAATTTAATAGTTTTAAAGTTTCAAGAAAAAACTGCAAGATTTTCAGCATTTGCATAGATATTATTCTATACTTTCTTAAGTGTTCAATCAAATATGTGTATTTACCAACTCCTCCAAGATTTTCGACTTAAAAGATCTACTTTGTCATTCTCTTGAAACGATGTTTTATAAATCTCACTGTAAATATTTAGTAGCTATTAAAAAGATTTGTGGAATCATTTCGGAATTTTTGATAGCTACTATATTCTCGAGTCGCGTTTGTAGTTATCTTAAATATAGACAAATAGGGTAATGTTGATATAACTGAAAATTTTCCTGATAACACCTAACATTATTATTAATATTATTATTATTATTATAATATGGTCCAACTAAGTTCATTTACATCAACATTTGGCTAAATATATTCTAGCGACTTTACACTCAACAAACGCCAACGGCACGTGATTGAACTAATGAAACTCCCCGGAGCCGTATACATGTCTTACGAATGGTTATTGTTATT
>JAZBGW010000015.1:0-68285 GCA_037464815.1 Mylabris variabilis
TTTGACTTTCACTATAAAGTCGGGAAAATTTCCTAGAATTGTTATCCAATATAATTGTCTTCTTTGCAAGTTTTTCTGTCTTAATCGGTACATTCAGGGACCCCTTATCCGATGTTCTAAATGAGCTATAGTTCAAGGGTGCCACTGATTTTGGGGCGCGAGATTGAAAAACTATTTTTTTTCAGCAAATATTTTTAGTACTACTTGTATTGTCTCGTCTAAAATAACAAGATTATTGGATGAGGCGCCAAAAATGTTTAGTCCAAGAAAGCTCGAGCTTATTAAGGGGAAGCTGGAGTCCGGCCTCTATTCGATGACCGAAAAAGTGGTAATTTTTTATTTTTTTTAAGAACATAGATTCCTCGCTTGTCTTCTGAGATATTTCAACGCTGTAACCAGCATTGAATTGGGCATTTCACGCTGCATCCGAATGAGTTTTCCATTTTGGAGAATTTTTATTAAATTCCAAAGTGCAGAGGAAAATGTCGGAGCATGTTAATTTTTTTTAAAATCATGCAGTTTCTACAATTTTAAAGATAAAAATGCATACAGCAGCTTTTTTGAAAGCTTATTCATGGGCTTATTCCAATTTTGGAAAATCAAAGAAGTTACTGAAAAAAAAATTAAAGAAAATTTTCTAACTTTTTTGACATGTTCCAACATTTTCCTCTGCACTTTGGAATTTAATGAAAATTTTCCAAAATGGAAAACCTTTTCGCTTGTTACAGCATTTGAATATCTCAGAAAACAAGCGAGAAATTGATGTTTAAAAAAAATCGTCAGGTTTTTGGATATCGAGTAGAGACCGGACTCCAGCTTCCCCTTAAGAGGTCCCTGGGTACGTTTAATTGATGGTAGAGAAAATTAAATAAAAATAGGATTGTCTAATCGTCTAATTATTGAAGAAAATGTTGATTGTTTCCCAACCTAGTTTTGTTTTATAGATACCAGTTTGGACACAAGTCGTACTTCTGTACGCTAAATAATTACTCAAATAATGCCTATAAAAAATATGAATTATAGTAAAAGTGTGTAAAATTAATTTTATCTCTTTAATATGAAATTTAGGTGACGATAGATTTATCCAGATTACTTCATCTTCTGATCTAATTTTCATTTTTGGAATTCTTTTTTACCGGATCTACCTGTTCAAATTGTATTCAAACAGATTCAATTAGTAATAATGTTTTTATTGAACAATGCAAAAGAATAAAAAGCAAGGATAATTGTAAAAAATTAGAAAAGGGAGGAGTTAATCAATGTCGTGACGTCACAAATCGAAAGAAATATAATAGACGATCATGTAAACTTACAACACAGTTGTTTCTATTAAACAGATTGTTGATTTAGATCGATTGTTGGTTGTTTTTTTTTCATTTGTATTGTTGTTGTTATTGAACTAGACACGTGAACTAATCCCCGAAAATCTGCTCTTTTGATTCTTGTCAATCAGCCAAAGTGAGGGATTTTATTTGAACTGGCCATCGTCGACGACAACAACAACAACAACAACAAACCAGTCACTGGAATTTTTTAAAAATCAACCACCAAAATGAAAGAATTAGCCACCAACGGAATATCTGAAGAGGCACAGTTAGCCTGCTTATGCAAATCCAAAAATGGCAAGTTTTCTTGTTTTGTTTATTTATTTTTTGCGTTAGTAAAACAGAAACTTCCTAGAATCTATTAAACATTTCGGGGTTGGTAAATAATTTGGAAATTTGTAAAAAATCCGGAGTGGCGTAGCGGTTTTCCTTCCTAAAATAATTAAAAACCCGTGACGGCACAGCGTCACCAAAACTGATTCCTTGAAATCCACATATAAAACAATTATCACCCGATTTTTAATTAACATTAGGAAAAAAACTGTTCGATCACGTAGCTTTTAATGGAAAAATAATTTGTAATTACAAGTGTTTTTATTAATTTTTTTGTTTGTTCAAAAAAAAAACGCATGGCATTGATTGACATGAAAGTAATTGTCTTTATTGAAATTCATAAAAATTCTCCGATCGATAAGTTTTGAAATTTGCAAATTAGAGAACGAGTCTCTCATTAGCTATTCATCCGTCATTTAGTGTATTTGTATTTATGAAGCAATTCACATTTTAATCACAAATAACGTTTCTCGATTTCATCATGGGTCAGATTTTGATAACATCAACAGATCTCGTTATTTTTATTAAAAAGAAATAAATAAATAAAAATCTAAATACTACCGTTTCCAATTACCTTTTTCTGTTTCTGAATTACCATTGGTAAAACCGCTGAAAATTAATTTCCAATTACCTCTAACATTCCTATATTTGTGACTGTCCTCATATTTGTGACGTTCGTGTAAAATTCCCACAAAGAAACAGACTTCCCCAGCAAGTTCCTTTCAGATTGCTGTTGGTCTGTATAAAATCAACATTCCCTCGGACGGCGGCTTATTCAGTTTTACACTTCACACGGTGAAAGGTAGCAGTAGTGGAACGTTTCGAGCGCGTCTCTGATCGTCTTATATTTAAATATAATTTTTTTGACACAACACAATATTTACATACACAAAAAAAATGACATCAAAGGGTGATCTCCATAATGGATTTAATAAAACAAATAAAAAACCGAAACCGATTTTGACACGTACGTGCTCTGAAAATTACGAAATTACCGATGTTGAAGTACCGGGAACACCGAAAACACCAAGAACATCCACTACACCAGGTAATTTGGCAAAACGTAATATTAATTCCTTTGTTAATGAATAATACATACAAAAAAAATAATTCTAAATTGCCGATCGATGAATAGATAACGAGAGCAAGGTGAACTATTAATTATATACACGTTTAGATAGGTAGGAAGTTACATAAATTAAAAACCGAAAGGCAATTAACGAAGGTTGTTTTAATGTAAACGTGTTTATTTATAAATTTAATTTGATTATTTTCATTTTCTTTCTGCTATAATTCTAACAGGTCACGAAAAATGCACATTTCACCATGATTTAGAATTGGACCATAATCCGCCGACACGTGAAGCCCTATTGCCGGAGATGTCCCGTTCCTATCGATTATTATTGGGATCTTTAGGTGAAAATCCTGACCGTCCTGGCTTGCTAAAAACACCAGAAAGGGCCGCCAAGGCTATGTTATTCTTCACTAAAGGCTACGATCAAAGTCTTGAAGGTAAATTGAACGATTGTTTGCAAAATCTTGACAAGTATCCTCTCTTATTATCATTATTTTGTCATATGAAATGGTAGTAAATACTTGAGGCAATTCGATTGAGTAATATTTTGTTGATTCGTATTTATCCATACAAGGGTTATCGGAACTTTCTATTGCTTTTGTTTATTTATTATTTTTACCGCTAAAATATATGTTTACGATTTTTATTTTAATGGAAAATCTCGGTCACAGAAATTAAATTTCCATTATATTTTATGATTAATATCCAGTCAAGGGGCTCCCAATCAAAATCAACAATTTATTACGATGATATAGAATCTCTTGAATACACGTGTTGTTACCATGACGACAGCATTCAATGCTGATGGTCCATACAATTCTCCAATACATACGTATATCGAACATGTACATTTATTCTCTTTTGATTTTATACTATAGCAATATAAAGAAAATTAAGTTAAAATCATTCGCCTCTCTATATTCAACTAGAAATGACTCGTCTTTCATACTCAATTTACTCGCTAACTTCGTTATACCTGTTGAATGAGGCAGGCGGTTCTAATATAGTGATGATGATAATACGACAACATGTATATAGATGATTAAATGAAACCCGTAGAAAGGTTGTGCTAATTTCCGCTTCAAGTTGATTATTTTGAAGCTATCAATAAAACACCACATTACTATTATTTTTTTTGCTCGTTTTCTGCTTATTATAACAAGAACAAAAGAATAATTATCTTGTTGGATCAAGAGATTAATCATAAATCCTGTCATTCCAGTTGAAGGATCATTAAGTACCTTTAAGCTGATCATTGTAGTGGATGATTATTCCTTTGCTCTCACCAACACTGGTGTAGGAGAAATAGCGGTTTCCGATCCTTAAAAGCTCTACTGCATCTCTATAAAGGACTATAGTACAATACCAGCATCTCTAGGGAGCCGCTTATCGACTATAGGAACGAAATTCTAAACATTTATAATCAATATTTTACGAATCCATCACTTTTTCAATGTGATAATAATTGTAAATTTAGCAAATTTAAGTTGATGATTGTTGTAAAAATGATATTAAATCGATTAGTAACGAAAGCATGTTCCGCACCATTGAGAAGCTGGAAGAAAATCCACTTGCCTCCCCAATTCACTGCATTAAATTACTTGACAATACGCTAGAAGCATTTGAAAGTCTTAAATACTGATTTCTTTCTATTTCATCCAAGATTGATTTTCTTTTGTAGATAGACGAGCAAAAAAACCTTTCAACACGTTTAAACGTTTGAAATGTAACACACACCAAATTAATCATATTTGTGTTAATTTATCACCCTGATAACACAATTTTGCTTTTAGTCCTCGATTTAATTTAATCAAAAAATAAATAAACTCGGTTTTTTTTGATGTTATAGAGGTATTAAACGATGCAATTTTCGATGAAGATCACGACGAAATGGTTGTTGTAAAAGATATCGAGATGTTCTCAATGTGCGAACATCATTTAGTACCGTTCTATGGTAAAGTATCCATTGGTTATTTACCATGCGGCAAAATACTCGGTTTAAGTAAATTGGCACGTATTGTTGAAATTTATTCGAGACGTTTACAAGTACAGGAACGTTTAACGAAACAGATTGCTGTTGCTGTGACGAAAGCTGTCCAGCCTGCCGGTGTGGCCGTTGTTGTTGAAGGAGTGTAAGTTGTTGTTCTTTTATTTTGTTTTTAATTAAATAAAATTGCACAATATTGATTGTTATACTCTTTCAATTGATAGGCATATGTGTATGGTAATGCGTGGTGTACAGAAGATCAATAGTAAAACGGTAACATCAACAATGTTGGGAGTATTCCGGGATGATCCCAAAACACGCGAAGAATTCCTTAATTTGGTCCATTCGAAATGAACGGGCGAAATTGGAGTCTAGAGAAACAGATTTATAAACAACGAATTAAGCTACAATTTTTTTCTTTTAATTAATTTGCTTTAAATATAAATCAAGGTATTTATTATCGTTATTGAAAATAGAAGCGAAAACATTTTTATATTTAATAATATCAAACACAAAATAAATTAAGCAAACAGTGGACCATGATTAACGACCAACTTGACAATACGCTTGTTTAACGTATATTTTTTATAAATGTTTATTGTATTTGCTGTGATATATTAACAAATATTATATAAAATCGTATATATTTGATTATTATTATTATTATTATATGTTACCATTAGTAAAAATTTCTTTTATTGCTAATGTTTAAAAAAAATTAAATTATTCATAGTTGCTATTTTACAATTTTTAATGATGTTAAGTCTACATGTTTATGGACAATCATTATGTATGTTAAACAATCAGAATAAAGTGTTGCAAAGGTATATTTTTTAAATTATTAATCACACAGCCCGTTCCGTTTATTTATTATGGGTTAATTTAAGGAAGTTGCAGTATTTTATATTTTTTGGTAGAATTCCTTAAAGTTAAGGATGTTTTAATAAAAATTAACAATTCTCTGTTGTTGAAAACAGAATTAAAAATGAATATTTTCAACGCTTACAAATTCAAAAATTCATAAATAAAGATACAGTAGAAGGTATTGAAGCGAGATGGTACGCTTTGTATATGGAATATTCAACGTTTAAGTAAAACCTCATAAATTGATAGGAAATAAATGAATCAACAAGTTTATATCTTTAAATAAGAGGAAGTCAACGTTTCCTGAAAACCTTCAATTTACGACATTATTAAATGAAACCTTCTAAATTTACCAAAATTTCTACAATTATTGATAAGTGAACAATCTCGATATGATCGTAAAAATAATAAAATATCGGATAGGTGTCTCATATCGAGGACATTTATAATGATGGGGACTTTTTTTCTAGTATCGATTAAAGATTACAATCTTTACGATGATAGGCAACAAAACTAGCTAAGCAATAAGAAGAGTCCACACCGTGTGGCACCCAGTGTCCTAGCTAGATCATGAGCGTCCAGGACAAGACCTGAATCTTGGCCCCCCAACAATAAATTAAGGCTGCGGTCCAGTACTTTTTATGAAAATGGGGAATGTTTGACACACGATTTCTCGCTTGCTTTTTAAATTGTAAAAACACGCGATAGCATTATGGTGAGAGCGTTTCAAGGTACAGGAGAAGGACGATTCTTTTGGAAAATTTTGAGGAAATTCTGAATTACAGACAATTGCCCCAGAGCATGTTTTTTTACAATTTCCCCCGCAGCTTAGTCTATTGATTATTCTTTAATGAAAATTTAATTATACATATATAAAAAATTCAAAGGGCTTTCCAAATTTTCCGATCGACTTGTTACTTTTCCGGATTTTTAATAAAAAGGGGCACGCTTATGCAGTACTTTTTTGCACAGTTTTAAAGATGGACAAGCGGATGATTGCTTGTTCGAAAGCTTATCCATGTGAGGAAAAATCCTGATGTCGGTGAAAAATCCAATTTTTGAAAAATTTGAGAAAGCCCTATGTTATTTTTATCTATTGAAAAAAAGTTAGTAGCCCCTAGCTACGGCTCTGGTAGCACTGTATGCAACAATTAAATATTAAAATAAACTTACACACTGTGAAGGGAAGTTTCGGTAAAACCAGGACCTTGTTTTCATTGGAAACATGGAGAAGGATTAACCATGAAACATTTTCGCAAGTCTTCTCGTTATAAACAATTCGTCAATTTAGGACCTCCTTGATTTTCAGGTAATGAGTACGCTAGAAAATATGAAATACTAAGTCTATTATGTCAATGAATGAAAACAATACAAGAAAAAAAATTAAATGATCCGCAATTCAAACTTAATATAAAAAAAATGTAAAAAGAAATACGATACTCTTCAACTTCTTTAAAACGAAAATTATTCGTACATGATCGGTATTTCAATTTCATAAACACCGTTATTATAGCGTTTTACATCGATATCGTAAGTTTCACCATCACTTATTAACTGATTTAAGTCTGCTTCAAGTTCTTTAGGTATACCAACAATTTTTGCTGAATAACCTAATATTGGAATCTCTTTCATATCATTGGAGATTTTCCGTAATTCTTTCGAAGTTAATATAGAAGTATTACCATAATCGATAAACTGTACACCATATTTGTTATTTTGAACACATTTAATAACACAACGGAACCAACAATCTGAAAAATATTTTCATTAATGTATAAATTTACAACAAATTTATCGTAAATACCTTCGAATAATCCAAGACATACTTCACCTTCTTCCGCCTCATATGGCTCATCACTATCAACAGTTGTTTTCATGACTGATAAAATGGCTTCCTGATCTTGAATGATTGTTACATTACAACCTACTAACGATGAACACATGTACTTATCTATTCCTAATTTAAGATCAGCTTTTTCTAAATCATCTAACCGTGTTATATTCGCTTTTTTTAATGGTTTTGTAGGTTGATTTAGTTTTTCGAATAACTTGACTTCTTGTCCATCTTCATTCACGTATTTTAAATCGAATTCATTATTGTTCAACGTCTGAAATAAATGATTTAATATACAGTGTTTGAACTTTTATTGTCGCATGTCAAAAAAAAAACTATATCACATCACTATGCGATTCCAAAAAACTCTGTCACATATTCAATTAATTTTGTCATATTTTTTATGTATTTGTTTTATTAATTTAACAATTAAATCTTTATTTAAACATTTAGTTAAATATGTTTCTATGTGTTTTATAAAATTGCGACAATTTTCGGAAGTGATGTTTTCTGAAGCAAGCTGTACTATCCGGTAGAGCTCGTCTTCGGTTTGTGGCTCCCTCTGTGTAATTATCCTTTTCCACTGACTGAATAACTCTTCAATAGGGTTCATAAAAGGTGAATATGGGGTCAAAAACACTGCATTATGCCCGTAAGCTTGAACAGTTGCTTTTACTTCTTCGGTTTTGTGAAAAGACACGTTATCCATAACGAGGTGAGCCCATAATGTTATCTCTTGTTAAATATTCAAAAAGTTGAATCAAAAAGTCTTCAAAACGATTGCTATTATAACTTGTATCTTGAATTTCGAAGAAGGGAATTGTGGTTCATATGGAGCACGTCTTCGATCGAATTAAGGGCACTCTTTTATATGCTGGAGTTCCTCTCAGGAGAGAGAGCTTATCGTAATTCCAGTCTCATCAAGGAAAAACAAGGAAAACTATCTTATGTGATGGCATACTGAAAGCGCTTTTCAATTGTGTTAGCACAGTTACGCCGCTCAGTTACTTTTGTAATTTTTTTTATTGAAAAATGAAAATCTCCTAAAGCATTTGCAACTGTGGTCTCACTAATTCTGGTTATTTGTGGATCTTATTCCAGTAATTTTCTTTTGAGCTGTTTCAAAGTTGAGGTACAGTTTTCACCAACCCAGTCGCACAGTTGTTCTTTCATTTCGCCAGTCTGTGTCTTCCATGTTTCTTATACCGAGAATAAATTTGAGATACAGTATTTGGTTTTAACACTGGGTAGCTCGGCGACAGCTTTAACTGAATAACCATTGTTAAGGTTGTCGATAATGATTTTCCTTTTTTCGTTACTCACTTTCTCATAATTTTTTTTCTGTTCATTATTCTTACGATCAATATTATCACCGTCATTGTTACCATTGTTATTATTGATATTGATATCGTTTTCATCCATATCATCTAACATTATTGATAAATCAACTCGAAACAAACCAACAAAGAAGACGAATTTTTTACGCAAATAAATTATTTGTTGCTATGACATAGTTACTTGATTGTATGACAGAATTTTTTGCAATCGCACAGTGATGTGACATAGTTTTTTTGACATGTGACAATAAAAGTTTAAACATTGTAAGAAAACATCTAAAGAGAAACAAACTTTGTGACCTACCACTGTAAATTTTGTTCTTTGTATGATAAGATTATTGATATATTGTTCCTGTTCAATATTTAAAGGTTGTTTGTTATTTTTAAATTGTTTAATTGGTACGTATGAAAGCTGGAATTTACTCAGTTCTTCAGTTATTGCAAATATTGACTGTTTCGGTACAATATCCTCATCATAGTAATCCAAATACTCAATTTTAATTGAATCGGTATCAATATTTTCAAGAATACGAGCTCGATAATAACAACCATCTTCATTATTTTTATAGAGAATAAGTTGATTGATTTTAGTATTTTTCAAGGGTTCCGCTGTAAAAAATCGAAATATTATAAATGATAATTGTTTTGTAAACTATAAATCTTACGTTGTACAACCGATAATTTTTTATAAATCTCTTTAAATAGGACGTGTGAATTTCTAGTTCTCAATGTTAGTCTACTATGTTTCATTTTGTCTATTTTGACTACAACATTATCTTCTAGATTCTCTAGAGCATCTGGTAAATCGAAGCATTCAAAAACCCTAACAGTATTTTCAAGTTGTTGATTCATCTGTTGTGATGGATGATTTTCTTGTTGAGTCAGCTTTTTATTAATTTGTACAAAATAAGTACCATCATCAAACTGAAATAACACCAAAATTAAATTAAAATAAAATAACAGATTTACAAGGAGAGGTCACGACAGCTCGGAAATGAAGTTCAAAACGAGCTTTTGCAGGCTTGTAGGTTAACAACATATTAAAAAACTAAAGCGCAATAGCCAGCCAATCTTGAAAAAAAAGCGTTTAAAGTTTGTTTCGTCTATTTAGTATTATTAAATTATTCGCTTAATTGTGACTTGAAATAGCTCAAGTAGTTCCGTCATTGTATAGCACTCAAAAGTACGGGGTTCAATCTTCATGAGAAGTTTTTTTCTCTTATTTGTCGAAACAACTTTCTTTTTATTTTATTTTACTTTATAAATTAAAGAAATCAAAAATTTATTGTTTTTTATTTCTTTAACGTATTTTTTTATTATTTTTAATGTAATAGGAAAGTTAGGTATAACTATAAATAGGAAAATAGGCAATCAAAAATTATTTTAAATTATTACTTATTAATTTTTCAAACCAGAATGGTAATTATCATAAAAACATTGAAAACAAAAACTATTCTGACATCTCGCACAATTAATAAATGACGATTGACCACAAGAACAAGATTTTTTTTAAAGATCTAGGTATACTGCAAGTCTGCAATAGCTCGTCCCGAACTTCATTTCCGAGGTCGTGACCTCCACTTGTTAGATAAATACTCGTGTTAATGGAGTTATTTCGATTGCTTCTTCCGGTTCGACTGTAGTATTTTTAAATGAGATTCTTATACCCTGTTGTGGTATTTTAATTAAATCATCTGATATTGGACGGACTTCACTGACTTCCACTGTATTACCGTAATCAATAAAGAATACGGTCAACGGTGATGTTTTCTCTACTTTACATCTATACCTATTTACATTGATAATAAAAGACTTGTTTTTAATACAACAAAATATGTATTTACCAATGATCTTCATCGAAGGCAGCATAAATTTTACCACGAGTAGGTGTAACTGGTGATTGTTTTCTAGCTTCTTTATCAACTTTATCATAAATCATCTGCAATAGTGGTTTATTAGTAACATCTTGAACCCAAGCTACTGTTTCTTTAGGTTCCACAAATGTTACAGATACCTAAATTAAATTATTAGATAACTTTGAGAATAATTGTTGATCTATGTAATCTTTACCGGGTAAGTTTTTGATAAATCCAATACAGCTGTACTTTTCAATTTCCTATTATTAACTGTAGGACTTTCACTACTTGAACTAGAAACATTATGTAATTTTTCTAATAATTCTTCCTTATTACAATTCGGGGATCTTAAAGTGTATTGTTTCTTATTTTGATAATTACGCGATAAATCTAGAGTTTCAAAAAAATTCTCTTTACTATTTTGTACACCATTTGATTGTTCAAAACTTTTATTGAAACTGGATGGTGATTTTATTGACGTTCTATCATATAATGTTACACTATTATTATCAGACTTGCCACTACTGAAACGTTTATTATGACTATGAAGATTCTTTTGTGTTAAAGAGGATGGCGATGGTGATTTATTTTCTTGTTTAATGTGTATTTGTATTTCGTCATGATCACTTTGGATTATACGTTTTTTGAAAAAATCATCCGATGAATTCAATGATACTCCAGCATTTTTGTTACCAATTAAGGCTTGTTTGCATCTATAATTGATAATTTATTTAAAATAAAGCATAAAAATTTTAGAGTATTATATTTTTTAAAACTTACTTATCAATACTCTGTAAGATTTGTGTTTCATTGAAAATAACTTTATTTTTCAAAATGTAAGTTTTAGCACAATCAAGTAAATACAAATCGAATTCCTTAGTTAACTGTCTAGAATTTTTAAAAAAAGTATATACAGTACTGGAAAAAAGTATAAAAATTTATATTTTTCTTGATTATTACATAATTAAAATAATAGAGAATCTGGAATGGAGAATATGTTGACTATAAGGTTCTTTTATAAGCATCGGTGAAAAATTGAAGTGCGTTGGATAGAACATTTCAAGTTGCATGCTTTCTATTTTGGAAAAATGTGATAAAATTCTGAATGGCAGAGAAAACTTTTGGACCCTACTTTTTTAGTAGATTTTCCTTCATAACTGGCTAAAACTTAGCGAACATTATCGATTTTCAATATTTATCAATTGATTTAGATAAAAAAGTGAAAGAGCTTTTTAAATCTTTAAGAATTTTTCCGATGTTTGTTAGTTTTTCAATAACTGAAGAAAATTAAAAAAAAATTCAACAGTGATGCCATGCATAATTTTCAAAATAGAAAATCAAACTCTCTGATTTAGAAAGGTAATGTGGAAGCCGAGAACATGGAGCTCGCTTGTAATCGAATTTTTAAAACTGAGTGAGTTTCAGGGAAGATTTGACCCCCCCCCCTTCACCTAACATTTACAAGTATTAAACTTAATTAATTTGCCTCTTGATTGGTATGAAAATATCAGAAATTTTATCTATTTTACGACCATATCATTACAGAAGAAAAATATTTTGAAAATCTGTCTGGAAATTTGATTTTCAATAGACGCCATTTGTGTTGCTATAAGCTGTGTACGTGATCGATGTGGTACGTTGCACGTTAAATTACAACAGCAGTAATATCGGTTTGTCTGACAAATTCACTGTTGATCACCACATACTAAAATTAAACTCTATTAAACTCTATTTGATATATAAATAAAT
The DNA here is from genome assembly GCA_037464815.1 of Mylabris variabilis. Classification (NCBI taxonomy): domain Eukaryota; kingdom Metazoa; phylum Arthropoda; class Insecta; order Coleoptera; family Meloidae; genus Mylabris; species Mylabris variabilis. The sequence continues at coordinate 12,361 of JAZBGW010000015.1, forward strand.
TTCAATAACAATAATATCCAATCTTCTGACACAAATGATATATAGCGCTTGACGAGATACTGATGATGGTTTAAAAAAACCGAAACTAGTATACCAAAAAGTAAAAATAAATTCTGAGGTTTAAGAACAACATTATTTCTCCTATATTAATTAATAAATATTACAGTACATATTACAATGTATCGACTTCTTAGAATATAAAAACTGATTGTCTCCTTTTTCTTATCTTAAATTATTTGTTTAATATAATATCAAACTGTTAATACAAGAGATAAGAAATAATGTGCTGAGTTGGCACGTTCACCGAAGATGCAGAATGAGTCATAAGTCATAAGTCATAACTAAAGAGCGAATATATGAAATTTGCATATCGTGTTTTTCATATCATATGACATTAAAATGGTCTGGTACCTGGTGAATCACCTAAAACGAAAAGTTCTTATGGCAATTCCCATTATTTGGCGAGCGATTCGAAAAATATTCCAAGGATTTGTAAGGTGGTACCTGATGATCAATTTAGCAAAATTTGAATCTCGTAGCTCATTTGGAAGTTGATCAAAAAACGCTCGTTTTGAACAAGGTTGCGATTTTCAAAAACGAGCTAAGCACGTAAAACGACTAAGAATAACACGAAGACCATACCAACATTGATTTTTTCCGTTTTTCTTCATTGCATCCTAGAAAAAATGCGAACCATTCCCATTTGTTCTAGAATAAAATGGAGAAAAACGAAAAAAATTAATGTTTGGATGATCCTCGTGTCATTCCAATTGTAAGTCGTTCTGCGTGTTTAGTTTGTTTTTGAAAATCGCAACATCGTCAGAAACGAGCGTTTTTGACCAATTTCCAAATGAGGTACGAGGTTCTAATTTTGCTAAAATGTTCTTTAGGGGCTTTCTCATCAATCTTTGAAATATTTTTCGATTCACTCGCCAAATAATGGAAGTTGCCAGAGTTTTAGGTGACTCACCCGGTATATATCCGAATTGGGTCAATTAAAGACTATTGCCACTAATTAACTTACGCATATTTGGACGAATTTTGCATATATCAACTTTTTAAGCATACATATTTCCACTTCCCGCCATATTTTAACATATTGTAAGTAATTCCGAGAGGCATTGATAAAAATTTGACCTTCCTCGAAGTAAAAGTCGTCTAATCCGCTTCTAACAGCGAAAAATTTTCGACTTATTATATCGTTGACTAGAAAGCTGGGCTCTTTTCTGTTTTTCTTTTTTGTATATAAATAGTTCACAAAAACTTTTAGTTTTGATTAAACTTCCAAACCAGCTAATATGATTCGTGCATTAAAAGATGCACCAATTGCATCTGTTAATGTGGAAAGAAGTTTATCAATTTACAAAGCTACATTGAGTGATCGACGAGACAACTTTTTAATTGAAAATTTGGAAAAACAATTGTTACAACAAAAACATATACTAACAAGTTGTGACATTGTATATGTTATTAACCAAGTTCGCTTAGATTCTAAAGTAACAATAAGTATCTATTGTAAAATAAAAGATGAGGCATATGTGACAGAAATAGTGCATATTTAGGTCGTTTTTGATGCAGAAATATCCGCATATTTTGTCAAATTTTACTGCATATAATTCCGCCCTTTAGTCATAACTAACGTAAAACTATTAACATAACCTTTTTATTTATGAAAACAGAGAAAATGCCGAAACCAACAGTTTGTTTTTAAGCATTTGTAACGAAGCCCAACCAGTTCTATCGGAGATTAATTTTCGACTCATTCTGTACATATAACCATTACAAGAAATAAACAAAAATTCCTTACCCATCATCAATCAAGGTCTTATTATACTGAGTTCTACGATAAATATTGAAGCCTGTCTCACGAACTTCATTTATCGGTATAAGGATTTCACCGGTTTTCTCAGACACGATAACCCTTATTTGCCGGCCATGAATATCGACATAATCCATATCATCCTTTATTTGATTTCGATGACTACATATAAATAAATAATTGAATAAACAAAGTATATGTTAGGTTAGAAAGAACTATTCGAAATACCCACCTGTTACTCCCGACAAATGCCATTATTTTAGATAATTAGCAACAAATTAAAAAAATAGAGAAAAATCTACCAATGAATTCTTAATTATTAACTAATTATTACCCGTTTTTTTTTGTTTTTTTGGTTATTCAAAGCACGCTATTTACGTGCTTGTTATAATTCATTTTGAGAATCAGCGTTGCCAGGTCTATTAGATATTAGAGCATTTCTCTGATTTCTCTCTAGACTTTGAACAAAAAAACCCTAAAATTCAATAGATATTTATTTGCTCTAAAATTTAATTTTTTAATAGGTAGAGGAAGTTGAAAAACACTTTATTCAAGTGTTTATAAATGGCTTATAATAATGAAGTAAATGGCGTCTTAGTGTAAACTCATTCATATATTTATTGATTTATAAGTTTATTTTCCATATTATTATGTAAAGAAATTAAAAAAAATCATTTCTAAGACCGGCCCAGGCTGTGTTTGCTTCTTATGGGATTTTTAAGAAATGAACAGGCTTATAAAAACGTCAAGCGAATTTATCTAGCAGGTTTTGGTATATACAAAGTACAACTACTAGGTACTCGTTAGACAAAGAATTTATTTTATTAAACGTAGAGGTGTTTTTGCTAACAAAAATTTTTGTATTTATGAAATAAGTTTCTTTAGACTCAAGAAAAAAACCTGTTAAAATTCCATAAATCTAGGGAAAATTCTCTACATTTGGTATCCCTGAAAAGAAAGTGTTAAGCGCATGAGCATCCTATCTTATAATAAAGTATACAGAGTTGCCAAATTGCACGGTTCGAGTACACTTTCGAACACAAATGAACGAATCTTTTGATCAGCTTAACCTTGAGAAACAGGAAATTTTCTCCGCCTATTCAGAGTATTCAGAGAATTGTTAACTAGTAGGGTAATTCCCCGCCTTAAGAGATGGATATTCAACCAACAATGTTCTTGGGAAAAATCAAACTACGTTGATTTTTTAAAAATTTATTACAAATTTTCGGTAAAAAAATATATAGAGAAAATCTTTAAACATGTTGATTAATAAAAAAGGGGAAACAATCCCTACAATTAATTCAAGTGAGCTATAGAAGAAGAGTAAACAAAATTGCTGATAAAATGATGTAACAGGAATAATTCAGTTTTATTCTTGTGATTCTTTTGTACTACAACTAAAATATTGTGTAGTAATATTATGCCATAAAATTAGATTTTGAATTGTAAAAATTCTCTTACCCGAACATCAATAAAATTTCGTGGGTATATAATGAGAAACTCATTAGAAACGTAAATAAGGTAGGAATATCCGTATCTGACTTCTTCAATTTTTGAATTCCAAATGTTAACGTCTATCCACAGTTGCAATTTTATCAAAACTTTGTACATAATTTACTTTACACTTATTCGATTATTTTTGAAATTACAAAGAAATGTACGAATTTCCGTTCTAATCTTAAAACTCAAAAGTAAAGAACAGCTGAAGAAATACAATCAAAACGGGACATTTAAAAATGATACTTCCTGTCCATCTTCATCCACATATTTTAAATCGAATTCATTGTTATCTAAATTCTAAAATAATTGACTTATAACAATTAAAAATAATTAATATTGCAAGATTGCAACTTACCACTGTAAATTTTGTTTTTCGTTTAATAAGAATATTAATATATTCTTCTTGTTGAATACTTAACGGACCGATGTTTTTAAATTGTTTAATTGGTACGTATGAAATCTGGAATTTACTCAGTTCTTCAGTTATTGCAAATATTGATTGTTTCGGTACAATATCCTCATCATAGTAATCCAAATATTCAATTTTAATAGAGTCGGTATCAATATTTTTAAGAATACGAGCTCGGTAATAACAATCATCTTCAGTATTTTTATAGAGAATAATTTGATTAATTTTAATATTTTTCAAGGGTTCCGCTATAAAACAAATCGAAATATAATAAATAATTATTTTGAAAAGTACAAATCTTACGTTGTGCAGCCGACAATTTATTGCAGATCTCTATATACAAGTTGTGTGAATTTCTCGTTCTCAATGTTAATTTACTATTTCTAAACTTATCAATTTTAACGATCAGTTTATCTTCTAGATTCTCTACAGCATCTGGTAAGCCGGAACATTCAAAAACTTCAATATCATTTTCAATTTGTTGTTGATTCCATTGTTGAGATGGACGATCTTGTTGCCGAGTCGACTCTTTAATAATTTGTACAAGATAAGTACCATCATCAAGCTGGAATAATAACATTAAAATAAATTTTAAAATAAAATAATAAATTTAGATAAATACTCGTTTTAATGGAGTTATTTCGATTTTTTCTTCCGGTTTGACTGTAGCATTTTTAAGTAAGATTCTTACACCCTGCTGTGGTATTTTAGCTAAATCATCTGATATTGGACGGACTTCACTGACTTCCACTATATTACCGTAATCAATAAACAATACCCTCAATGGTGACGTGTGCAATACTTTACATCTATACCTATTTATTATTTTATAATATTCAATAAACAATAAATACGCCACTAGTGGTGATATGTTCACTACTTTACATACAGTAGAGGCAACAGTAATAGGAACATAGAAAAACATCGGTTCCGCCAATCTATACTACTTACTTATTAGTTAGAAAGAGATAGAAGAACTAAAAATTGGAAACGATGGCGGCTATCACCACCCACCCTTAGTCCTAAGACCAAACAACATAAAACTCAGATATTTAGTTTTATGACATTATTCTTTTACGCAACAATCTTTGTTCGACTAATTCGTAATTATAAGACTAATTTGAGCAAGTTTTTAATACATTTTTCTTGCAAAACACATCTAACATTTTATTATTAAATCAACTAAAACAAATATGGAATTAGTTAAACTCTTTTAAACAAGAAAGCTTGAAGGTCGATTTAGGCATATTGTTTCGCACAAAAAAAATTGCTTTGTTTGGTGATAGGACTAAGGGTAGGTGGTAATAGCCGTCATCGTTTCCAATTTTTAGACCTCTATCTCTTTCTGATTATTATGTAAGTAGTATACGCAGTAGAGGCGGCAGAAATAGAAACATAGGAAAAACATCGATTCCGCCCATCTATACTGCTTACATATGAGTTAGAAAGAGATAGAGGGAAAGTAGGTGGTCTAAAAATTGGAAACAATGGCAGCTATTACCATTCACCCTTAGTCTTATTACCAAACAAAGTAATTTCCTTTGTCTAGTTTAAAAGCCAACAATAACCAGATGTTGAGGACTTGGCATCTTTGTCGCACGGTATCCCCTATATTTCGTGAAACATCCCCCTAAGAATGCATCAGACAAAGAAGGGACTCTATGTAATATGTGAGTTGTATAAATGGGCGGAACCGATGGTTTTCCTATGTTTCTATTTCTGCCGCCTCTACTGTATATGTTTGGAACTGATGTTTTTCCTGTTTCTATTTCTGCCGTCTCTACTGTATATACCTATTTATTTTGATGAGATTTATTTGTTATATACAAAATGTGTATTTACCACTGATCTTTATCTAGGGCAGCGAAAATTTTAGTACGAATAGGTGTAGTTGCTGATTGTTTTTTAGCTTCTTCATCAACTTTATTATAAATTTTCTCTAATAGCGATTTATTAGCAATATCTTGAACCCAAACGAATGCTTCATTACGTTCCACAAATGTTACAACTACCTAAATTAAATTTTTAGTAATACTTTGAAAATAATTCTTAATTTATATGATATTTACTGAATAAGTTTTTGATATTTCCAATACAGCTTTACATTTTAATTTCATTCTATTAACTGTAATACTTTCACTACATGGGGCATTAAGTAATTTTTCTAATTCATCGTTATTACAATTTGATGCTCTTAAAGTATATTGTTTTTGTTGATTCATTTGTTGAGATGGATCTGTTTGTTGTTGAATCGGCTCTTTAATAATTCGTACAAAATACGTACCATCATCAAACTAAAATAACACCAAAATAACATTTAAATTAAAACAATAGAATTAGATAAATACTCGTTTTAATAAAGCTATTTCGATTATTTCTCCCAGTTTGACTGTAGCATTTTTAAACGAAATTCTTATACCCTGTAGTGGTTTTTTAATTAAATCATCTGATATTGGACGAACTTCGCTGACTTCCATTGTATTACCGTAATCAATAAAGAATACAGTCAATGGTGATATTCTTACTACTTTACATCTATACCTATTTACATTGATGATAAAAGACTTGTTTTTAATAGAAAAAAAATATGTATTTACCAGTGATCTTCATTGAAGGCAGCGTAAATTTTACCTCGATTAGGTATAGTTGGTGATTGTTTTTTAGCTTCTTCATCAACTTTATCATAAATCAAGTCTAATAGCGGCTTATTAGCAATATCTTGAACCCAAGCTATCGTTTCTTTAGGTTCCACAAATGTTACAACTACCTAAATTATATTATTAGAAAAACTTTGACAATTATTTTTGATTAATTTATATAATCTTTACCGAATAAGTTTTAAATAAATCCAATATAACTGTACTTTTTAATGTCGTGTTATTGACTGTAGTACTTTCACTACTTGAACTTGAAAAATCATGTAATTTTACTGATAATTCATCTCTATTACCAGTCGGTGATTCTAAAATGCATTGTTGTTGGCTATTTTGATCATTATTAAACTGTAATTTAGATTCATTTTGTTGATTCATTTTTTGAGATGGATCATCTTGTTCTTGAGTTGACTCTTTAATGATTTGTACAAAATAAGTACCATCATCCAACTGAAATAACACCAAAATAAATTTTAAAATAAAATAATAAAATTAGATAAATACTCGTGTTAATGGAGTTATTTCGATTGCTTCTTCCGGTTCGACTGTAGTATTTTTAAATGAAATTCTTATACCCTGTTGTGGTATTTTAATTAAATCATCTGATATTGGACGGACTTCACTGACTTCCACTGTATTACCGTAATCAACAAAGAATACAGTCAATGGTGAGATTTTTACAACTTTACATCTATACCTATTTACATTGATAATGAAAGACTTGTTTATAATATAAAGAAATGTGCATTTACCAGTGATCTTCATCGCAGGCAGCATAAATTTTACCACGAATAGGTGTAGCTGATGATTGTTTTCTAGCCTCTTCATCAACTTTATCATAAATCATCACCAACAGCGATTTATTAGTAACATCTTGAACCCAAGCTACTGTTTCTTTAGGTTCCACAAATGTTACAACTACCTAAATTAAATTATTAGAAAAATTTTGAAAATTATTGTTGATTTATATAATCTTTACCGAATAAGTTTTTAATAAATCCAATATGGCTGTACATTTTAGTTTCGTGTTAGTAACTGTAGAACTTGAACTTGAAACATCTAAGTTTTCTAATAATTCATCTTTGTTACAATTCGCTGATCTTATTGTGTATTGCTTTTGTTGTTTACTATTTTGATTATCAATACATGATAATTCTGGGGATTCAATGAAATTCTTTTTACTACTTTGTAGACCATTTGATTGTTCAAAACTTTCATTCAATACACCACCACTGGAATGTTTATTATGGCTATGAAGGTTTTTTTGTATTAAACATGATGATGATGGCTTATTTTCTTGTTTAACCTGTATTTGTATTTCGTCATGATCACCTTGGATTATACGATTTTTTAAAAAATCATTGGATGAATTCAATGACACATCAACATTCTGTTTACTAATTAAGGCTTGTTTGCATCTATAATGGATAATTTATTCAAAATAAATAATTTAAAAAGTAAAATAATTTTTAAAACTTACTTATCAATACTTTCTAAGATTTGTGTTTCATTGAAAATAACTTTATTCTTCAAAATGTAGGTTTTAGCACAATCTAATAAATACATTTCCAGTTCCTTAATTAATTCTCTAGAATTAAAAACAGATATTTAATTGAAAATCTAATAAATCAAAAATAAATAGAAAAAGTTGGTATGTGTACGTTAGAAATTATACAAGTGTAACATCAAAAATTTTCTATTAACCCTTTAATTTTTGAGCTTACAAGGAGCACATCATATACTTTAGATAAAATGAAATTCTCAATAAATAAAATTCCTTACCCATCATCAATCAAAGTCTTATTATATTGTGTTCTACGATAAATATTGAAGCCAGTTTCACGAACTTCATTTATCGGTATAAGAATTTCACCGGTTTTCTCACATAAAATAACCCGTATTTGTCGGCCATGTATATCTACATAGTCCATATCGTTGTTTATTTGATTTAAATAGCTATAAATAAACAATTTGATAAATAAACAAGAATAATACAATATTAATATTAGGTTAGAAATAACATTTAGAAATATTCACCTGCTATTCCCAACAATTTTTATTATTCTTGGGAAATTATCAACAAATAAAAACAAAAAAACAGCGGGGGAAAAAAAATAAACATTCCACTTTGTTTTAAAAAAGGAATAACGACATGCGCAAGCCTGTTGTACTGATAATTAAAAAGCTACGTTGTCAAGTTGCACTGTTCGAAGGCACGACCACGAACGAACATAAATGGATGAATTGTACCAAGTATGTAAACTTTTGTTAATATCTGCAGGGGTATCTAAACAGGCGTATTATTTCACTTTTGTTAAATGCGACAATGATAAAAATGAGGTACTTATTTGAAAATAAAGTAAAGTAATTCCGAGACAAAGCGCTATCCGTAGACAGACTACCATAGACAAGATACTACATGGCGTTATAAAATACACATAAATATTATCAGAACTTGTACAAAGTACAACACAATGTGCTCGTATCAGAAATTCTAATAATACATTCTGCTTATGAAATATTATTAATGGTAGATAAGAGATAACACAGCCAGTGAAGCATTAAAATTGTTGCCACTTTATTTCATTAATTTTCCGAATTGAAACGTGGCAATGTGGAAACGTCCACATGACATGTCATTATGTCAAAACAAACGTCAATTGAAATAATGAAATATAAAAATTCAAAAACCTATAAGAAATTTTGCAATGTAAAAAACTGCGATTAATGAATTTTTTTATAGTGAATTGACCGTTGGACTAAACAGTCAATTATAGTAAATTAATATAACAGACGTAGTTTTCGGCAAAATAATCTAAAGTTTTGAGGTTATAAATGTGAGTGTTTTTAATACAAAAATGTAATTATTAAATTTCAGTTATTTTAGTTTTGATAAGTGATAAAGAAGACGGAAGAATGTCTGTATTTTCAAAAATTAAGGATATATTTTCAAGGCATCGGAACGCATTTGTTGTAACTGGTGTTATTATTGGTGGCACAATATTTTTAACACGTTATGCCCAACAACAATTGAAAGAATGGCAAGAGAAACAAACATTGGAGTTTTTAGAAATTAATCGTAAAAAACAACATTTCGATAGTATCGGCAGGAATTGCAATCAAACCATTGTGAATTTATCGAAAGCCTTAAATGATAAAATAACAAAAACATTAGACAATGAACAGGTTATATTGAATATACAAAAAAATCCGGAAAACAAACTAGAATTATGGAATGAATTAAAGGTAGAATTTCCTATAACAATAATAAATATTTCTAAGAAAATCGTCTAGGTTTTAGTGTTCTGTAAATCGGCTTGTATGATCTATTCAACTGTTATGTTAGTCGTCACTTTAAAAATACAATTAAGCATTATTGGTGGCTATTTATATAAAGACGTTAATTCGCTCCCATCAGATATACAAGAAAAATATCTATCATTGTGTGAAAATTTGATGAATTCCAGCTTTATCAGATTACATAAATTAATAGAGAAAGTTGTAAGTATATTGTGTTGATTTAAAAAGAAATTTGAGGATTGTTTAAATAATTTTTAGTGTAAACAAGTATTAGAGTCTGTCGATTTAAAGAAACAAGTCCGTATTAGCGATTTAGAAGCTATATTTTGGTCAATCCAAACCGGTGTTTCCAGCGATGATGATAATCCAATTGATAAATTACGAGAATACGTTATAACCGAATTACCTGAAGTTAATGGAAATTACGAGAAAGTTGTACGTAATTCATCAACTAAGATTCAATTAAATTAATTATTACTGTTTATAGATAAAAGATACAGTCGATTTATTAGATAGTGATGAAGTTAAATCGTTAATTACACATTGTGTTAATCGTGGCTTTATATTATTAGGTGAACAATTATCAGAATTTTATACGAGTGGTAATGAGAAGATTACAGGCGAATTTACAAATCCTTATACAACGAAAAAACATATTGTTAAATTATTACCAATAATTAATAGTTTGTTAATGAAGAAATTCCCAGAACAATTTCTACAACAATTAATCAGTTATGAAAAATTGTTAGCACTCAGTGCGAATGTTTATGAATGTTTATTATAAGGGGCAATTTTGTTGAATAATTTTTATCTTAGAGTTTTAGCTAGGTAATACATATTTGCAAAAATTCTTGGGACATTTTTTACATCCTAATAACGTGGAAAATCGATTGATTCATGTATTTAAGGCGATTCTGGAGACATTTGTCGATTCGGCGTGCGAAAACCGTCAATTTTCAAACAGCGATTACTCGCTTGTTTTTTAAAATAATTAAAAAAATTGACGTGCGTTTAAAGGTGCATGCTCTAAAGCTTTCTATTTTGGAAAAATGTGATAAAATAATGAATGGCACAACTACAATTACAAAAATCTTCGAATACAATCTAGATAGAACACGCTCTATAATTTATTCTTATCAAGTAATTTACACGAAAAATTATGATAAATGTAAAACAAATTCTATTTCCTTATTACAAAGTTTATTTTAATTAGTAAAAAAAAATCAATTTAAATCGTCATAAATCATTAGATACGAGATATAAAATCCATTTGATTCGCTATATTCTTTCGGGAACATTTTATTAAATTTATAGAGAGTTTTTAAACAATCTACCATCATAGGTTTTGATATTTCGATAGTATTCACATTATTATCGTTTTGCCATGATTTAACAATTTCATTAAACTTATTTTCATATTTAAATAGAACTTTAGCAACATCGCCATGCTTAATTTCCCCATTATTATGATCAATATTGTTATGAATTTGTATATTTAAACGTTTCTCTAGAATCCACAATAAAACATAATCGATTTGATTACAACTACTGTGGCAAATTAACAGAATTTTCGTTGTATTAAATAGAATATTCCCGACCGTATTTTTTATCGTTAAATTTAAATCATTCATCGGTGTATTCCAATATGAAATATTACAATCAGTTTGAAAAATCACAGTATTAAACCATAATTTTATAGTTTCAGTATTATATAAAACACCCAACCATAATAAACATTTTCTACATACAATTATCTTATCGCTTAATTTAATATTTTTAATTAATTGTCGATTCAAGTGGAAATTCGAACATGTATAGAATAGATCCGTAATTTTCGGATTTAAATTTAACTCTTTACTACAATGACTCTGATGACAAAACCAATCATTAGAATCACAGTTCTCCGATGGTAATGGTAGAATACGTTCAAATCTAATTAATGAATCATTTAAATTTTGTAAACAATTCTTACAATTTACATTATAATCGATTGATTTTAACAAAAATATTTTATTATCGTTATATGAATTTTCTGTCTTTACTGTTTTTAATAACTCTGTCTTAAAACTACCCCAATCATCGAACGTATTATTTGTAGCAAAACGAAACGAAATCGACGATTTTGCAATATTTAGCGACGTTAAAGAATTAGCAACAATCTTCAATTGATTACAATCGATAGTTGATACTTCTTCACCATTGATAATTATACTAAAGTTCGTTTCGTTTAACGAAATTTTAACGTCCTGATTTGATATCTGATTTGTTAATGTTATTATAACATTAACTGATTGTAAACGAGGTCGCACCTCTAGTATTACAAATTTACAACAATTTTTCATTGCGTAATTTCTCAGCTAATTTATCTTTCTCTCGAACAATAAATGGTAGTGTTGTTTTCTCGTAAAAATTCGGCAATAATTCAATATTATTGATAACTGTAGACAGTAGATGGGCACGTTCAGTTAGTATTCCCGGTGCTTCGTGTTTAATATAAGTGAAATGTACGTGTAGATGATAAAAGGATGGTTGATAATGTAGATAGATTCTCAATTGATTGGCATTGAGACCGTATTTCGATTTAATAGCCTCCTAAAATAGATTCATTAAATTCATTAGTAGATAATTATAATGTAAAACTTACAATTCCTTTATTTTTGATATTTTTAAGAAGTGGTAGATGTTCATGAGTTAAATCTCGTAATGATTTTATGTTACGTTTCCGGACGATTGCTAACAAATAGAGCGTATCCAGTTCACCATTCCATTTCAAGTCTGGTAATAGAATGAAACCAATTTCTGGATCTGGATCTTCGAAAATTATACGTTCACTTTCTGATTTATGTTCCAGAATATTATAAACCCATTGCAGATCGAACTGTTCAGTCTTCAAATGTGGTAGAACAATATTTTTATAAATTGCTGGTGTTTCATCAATAATAAAACAATTTTGTATTGAATACTTTTCCATATGTTTCTCAGTAGCTGGGTGTATAATGGTCGCCTTAATTGCTGTAAAAATTCGTAATTATTTTAAAAAATACATGAAACTAAAATCGATAATTCTAAATTACAATTCAATTCAATTTGCGGAAAGTATTTATAATTGCCATAGATATCGTTGTGGAACTCCTTTTCTAACAAACTTTTTTTCGTGAAATAATCACTGGTTTGTTTCAAATTATCTTCAGAAAAGGCGGTTTTCTCCAACAATACTAAAGCATCACCATCTGTCGATTCGAATCTGCCCTTCAAACAAACTGTTTTACGATTCGTATTATTATTGAGGATTTTTTCTAATTTAAATGTTGATAAATCCGTGATTGTCTCGTGGATATCGTTGTTTTTTATTGAATTTTCATCGAATTTCAATTTTTTGGCTGGTGAACATTCACCAACTGACTCATTCAAAGTTGCCATCATTTAAAAAATGTGATCATGTTTGACAGTTGAAGAAAATTTGACAGTAGCGTCCACGTTGATAGATGGCGCTACATTAACACAAAAGCGGCAAAGTTAAATCGTAAAATAAGAGTTGTTAAAATTAAAAAATACAGCCTGTATATGTATTTAAAAACAAATATTTGTTAAATACTCTAATGTTTTATTAACAGTAAAAGTAATGAAAGTTACTTCACATGTACAAACAGTGTTATATACAGCCAGTCACATTTTATATGGATAACATACAGATGTATTGTTAGTTGCCTACCCATTCACGATTTCAAATTTCTTAAATATTTTTAGAATTTTCAGTCTAACAGTAGAAATACAGGATAATCGCCATCGAAATATACGCGCTTTCATGTGTTTATTCAAAAGTATTTCGATTATAATTATTAAAAAATAATTCGCATTTATAGTTTCTTCTATGTGTCGGTTGGCTACCTTGTTTATTGGTAATTCTTCGTGCACAGCCGCCTTTACTTTCGAATTCTAGATGATTTTAAAATTAATCAGAAATTGTGGATATTTGACTAATTTCGAAATTTATACATTATTTTAAAATAATTATAATTTAATTATGTATCAAATTAAACCAAAAGTTCCATTATTTGTTCTGGTACGCACATCTAGATTTTGCCGGGATGCTTCACTTGTTTATCAACATAGCTACGACATACGAACTAATATATCTATCTCATTTCCTCCCATGTGATTTATAACGATTTCAAATAAGTGAATTAATTAAACATTATTCGATTATTAAATATTTACATTTGCCATCTTGTACAAGATTTTAATTGTATAAAATAATGATTTGTTTAAAAACAAATATGTGGAAATAAGTGTTTATTGATAAAATTTTCAAATTCCTATATTTATTTATTTTATATATTATTTAAACATATTTAAGGTTAAGATAAGTAGAGTATATTTATCAATGATTGTTTAATAAGGTTGTGAAAATCGATCGCAATGGCAAAGTATTTAAAATTAGATTAACTTAAATTAAATTAATTGATATCGAATGTGTTTTTGTAGAGAAATGATGATAATTTTTGTGTACGATACACAAATGGTACAAAAAGAAGAGGATGATCCATTTTCAGCTATATTATATTTCCATCCATCGTGGGTGTCTGATCAACAGAAGACCGCATTGTGTGGTCAATTGATGGGTGCAGCACATTGTATTAAAAGTATTCTATCAACACCGAAAATTATCTCGTTACAAAGTGGGAAATTCTCCATCAAAGAATACGGCCGATACTTTATGGTACGATATTTTTTTTCAAACAATTTGTAACCGATTTTATTATTTATCAAAATTTAAGGCTGTTGGGACTGATCGAAATATAGCCGATTGGCTATTGGAACATAGAGCAAATACGATGGCTTCCATTATTAGTTTCTTCCATCAAGATATTGAAGCAATGGCCAAAATCTATGATAATACGGAACGTTTATCAACGAATTTATATTTATTATTTGAAACATATTTAAAGTATTTATTTATGGGTGGTAATATTTTCTCTTATACACCTGTAATCAAGTTGCCAAAAGTATATAATACATGAAATATTTAATTATTTCGTTATATATTGATGTAAATTTATGATTTTAGAGTGCTAGTAATGTCTTCCTTGAAGCAATACAAATACTTCAATGTTGCCAAGAGATAAATTATGTTTTAGGTGGAACTGTACTGTATCATAACAAGTACGTTTTCTTTTAAAATGTTCTAAGGGTGATTTTCGATTTTGGTGATTATTTAGATGAAACATGCAGTAAAGGGGGCGAAAATTTCAATTTCAATGACTCAACCAGGTGGTAAAAAAAAGTGGGATAAAATTCGATAGTATGTACCTAAGTACTCGTCTTTATTTGGATTAAAAACAATCAAAATTTGAAAATCTACCCCTAGTATATTAACTGTGTATTATACAGGCTGTTCCATTTTACTCGAAATCCTTAAGATTCCTGGAAAATTCTGTATACATTTTGATTTTTTTTATCAAATTCAATATTTTTTAGGGTGGTAGCTACACAGTTGAGTTCAGATTTAACAAAAACCATAGTTTTAACCGATCCGTACCGAATCAAATGTCCAGCTGAAATACCCTGTGTGAATTTCGAAATTCCAATCGGTGTCCAATTATTACAAATCTACATTTCCGGCAAAGAATATTTCCAATTGTATAATGAAGCTGTTAGAAGTCGGACTGTCTTTCAGTTCGTTGCCAACAAAAGTATTCGAAAGGTTTGTTCTAATAACAAATAATTATCGTTTAGTTTCATTGTATTTTTTGGTGATTAGACTCAATCCAAGTGTGGTAAAGAACTGGTAATGTCTGCTATGAAACGTGACCAATCTATTATTTTTACGTCTGTACCTGAAGAGGATTCGGATCCGCAAATTGTTGAGAAAATAGAAAGACACGATGGGAAGCCTGTAGAATTACAAAATCGACCGAAATTTTTAAATTTAAAATCAAAAATTACCGACATTAATCAGATAGAAAGTAAAAATAATAAAACAATACCATTTACACCGAATCATGGACAGATTAGTGTTTGTTCAACACCAATGTCTGATCTTAATAAGATGATCCATACAAAACCGTTGTCAATCTGTACAAATACAACAAACGAATTAACGAATATTAAAAATAATGATAGTAAAATTAATGATTTTAAACCGGTTGTTGATTTAAAATTGAAAACGAATCTGTACGATTGTAAAAAGTATTCGAGTGCTTTTGATATACGTGAAAAATTAAAAAGTATTGAATCAAGTATTACGATGAAGTATTATAAAATAGATTTGACTGATAATGATGAGGATAGTAATAAAGACTGTTTAAATCCGAAAAGAAAATTTAAAACAATTACTGATCCATATTATCCGATATTTCGTTCAGATGGTACAGTTGTATCGAGATCCCTCTATGAAAATTCTTTAAACCTAGAAATCGAACAAATCTCTAATGAGCTATATGAACAAGAACACCAGAAACATTGTAAAAATTTCGACAATTTCGACTATTGTGCTGTAGATTTAGTGAAGAAGACCATCGAACAATCAAAGACAAAATCCGATGCTGATAATGATTCAACTAAGGTTAAACGTAACTCGAATAAGGATCGTCGCAAATCGTTATCATTACCATTAAAATCATTAAGTGTAGATAGTTCGAATGAAGAATCGACGAAATCATTACGACGACATTCATCCGGTATGCAATTAACGCCGTTAATGTCGAAATTGAGCTCATTTGAGGATCGTTCAAGTGGTTTCGGTAGTTGTGATGCAACACCGAGTGATTATCGTCTATTTACACCGACACAAACGAATTTCCCGTTTCAATTCAAAAAGCGAGCCAAATCTAACGACCAAATTGACGAATCTTTAAAGAAATGTATACTGTTCGTTTGCGGACAACAGGATATGGTTGTTACACTTCTGCTACAAGAAGACTGTTGTACATCAAATGAAGCAATCACAAAATTGGTAAGTTTACTCAGGATTTTTTTTAAAAAGTGGTCAATTCGAAAGAAATTCCCATTGGCGGCCGATTTGAATAATACTTTAAGGATTTTTAGGGGAGCTCCCAGAGAACATTTTAGCAAAAGTAAAATGGAAAATGGGTGAAATCAAATCTAACTTTCGAATATGCAGCAAGGTTCCCGAGCCTTGTGTACTTTTCAAAAATGTTAAAATACTGTAATACGATTTTTGAAATTTGTCCTTTACGCCCCGAAAAAAATAATTAAAGTTACACGCCGAGATTGACCGTGAAACATCGAAACGCAAACGTTATCCTCTCCCATTAGTTTCTGACGAACGTCTATAAACCAGTGTTTCTCAACCTCTGGCACAGAAACCGATATTGGCCCTCGGAATAATTTTACACGCCTAAAATAATTATTTTCTCATCAAAAACAATTTTTTTTTGTAAAAATTATTGGTCCTTAACAGTGTAGCATGAAATTTACATGTCGACAGTAAGAAAAACCTTTTGAATGTCTCTGGAAAATTCTGTTATAACAATTCCATTTGTTTATCAAGAAAAAACACTTATACATACGTGCCTACATATAACTGCATCAATTTAAGATACTTTTAAAACATTGTAAACAGTACAGTATAGTGCCCGTCTGGGCCTTGTGGATTTCGACTTATAAGTCAAATGATCTCTGGAAACCCCCGATAAAAATCCTTGAAGTATTATTCAAATCGCCGCCAACTACTAGGAGTTTTGTTCGAATTGACCACTTAAAAAAACACCCTGTATAATGTTATAATTTTTTATATGTTGTTAACAGTGGGAAATTTGTACGGAAAATCTGGGTAAACTCGAGAAACAGTTACATCATTGTTTAGAAACATATCCTAGTAGTAGCCTACAAACAGATAGTGAACCTTACAGTTATTTACATTTGGACCAAGAATGGGATACTTTAGAACGTGGTGGACCATGGGGTAATACCGAATTGGGAATATTAACTCACTTCCATCGTGATTTTAAGAATGATCCAAGTCTCACGGAGATTCTGGTCAGGTAATGTCAGATTATTGTCAAAAAAAAATGGTTTGGACACGTTTAAAAATAGTTACATCCATTACAAGCGTTATATTTCTATTATTAACAATTGCTGATTTAATACTTTCGTTATTAGCATTAAATTCAGGCATTGATCGTGTTTTAATTATTAATTGTGGTTTTAAAATAGTCTTTTTAATGGTTTTTATACCGTTTTATTTCGGTATAATTTGGGAGATTTCAGAATTAATTTATCCATATGTTATAGTAACGATTTATTCCAGCATTTTAAATGTTATATTAATTCTATTAATTTTGTTTAATTTCGTTAAATTTGAACCATTAATTTTTACTATAATTGTATTTAATACAATAATTTCATTCATTTGCGCAATTTTTGGTATATTTGTATTGAATTATTTTAGAAAATTAATGGAGAATAAAGATAAATCGAAATTTAAACTTAATAGTTATGCATTACGTCGATTCGGTAATAGTTATAATATTAAACCCGGTTATAGCGAATTTACCTCGTTAGGAAAAGGTTACAATTTAAAATTATCATATCATAAGTTAATAATTCATGTACGTATGCTTCTAATTTGTTGTTGATTTTTTGTATTTTCTGCTCGTGATCTTCGCTTGTTAGACTCGTAAAATTGTGCGAATTTAAACGAGAATTCGTTATAACCGGATTTCGTTGTAATTATAATAAATTGTTATATTTTTGTTGTAAATTAGATGTGCAGACGGAGTAATCTACGGTCATCGTTGCGGCAGTTCTGAAGTGTTCTACCATCAACCAGCTCCAAACAATAATGGAATACCAACACCAGGTGATCCTATGGGTAATGTTCCATTAAAAGCTAAACGTCGCTTAGAACGGGATCATTCAATTATTTTATTATAATTTTAATATTTAAAGAAAAATGTCCGATATTTTTCTATATACATACTTACACATATACCGAATTTATTGTTTCTATAATATTGTGTGATATTTTTTAAAGTATTTGTTTTGTACAACATTCCATTTTATGTAGTGTTTCATTGTTAGAAAGTCCATGTATGTTTTTTTCTGATTGTTGTTTTTTGTTCTGCATATAAAGGAAAATGTTAGATTGTTGTTGACTTGTTTAATTATAATAACAGTGTGTAGTACTGCATAATCTTTAACAACAAATTGTGATATATTTCATTTAATAAAAACAACAATTTAAAATAAATTAAATAAATAGATAATAATAATAGATATTTATCTACGAAAATAATTTCTTCAATTTCTGTTTATCTTCAGCATTTTTATTTTTAAGTTGCTCATCCAATAATGCTAATTCTTTTCTAACAGCATTTATTAATGAAGGATCCAATTCGATAACTTTATTAAAATCATCGGTAGCCTCCTTTGGATTCCAAGCTCCAACATGAGCTTTAGCTCGTCGAAAATACGCCTTAACATTGTCTTAAAAACAAAGGCAAATCAATAAAATCATCAATTTTAAATTTAATTAAATTTAAAATTAATCTTACTTGGATCACTTTTGAGTACAGACGTACAATGTTCAATAACAGCATAATAATCACCTTCGTTCAATTTACATTGGGCATAATTCAATAATAACGGTAGCTTCATTTGATCCAATTTATTCCAGTCATCATCGTGTGGTTTTTCTCTAAAATCACACACTAATATTGGTAAATAAATCAATGGTTAGATAAGAAGATTACTTTATCATTAATTGCTCCAACATCCCGATAGCTTTAGCATAATGATCGGCTGCCTTTTGATATTCTTGTTTCTTATACTCTTCATTGCCTAATTCTTTTAATTGTGGTATTAATTGTAATTTTTCCTCTTCAGATAGTTGCCATGATTCTTTCTCATAACCATCCGGTTGTTCCACTTTTACTAATTCTAATTAAAATGAACGTATTAGAAGATTATTGTTTTAAATTTGTTGATATACCAATTGTGAATTCTAAATCAGTGGGATTCTTAAGGAATTCGTTTAAATCATCGTAGCCTACACCTTCTGTTTGTAGTGTCATTGCACAACAATGCGGACTTTTTCGTTGTTCTGGCGGTATATGGGCGTCCCTTATTGTTTTCGATACAAATGGATATTGCATAATTAACTGTAAATTAATTATTTTCAATTATTTTAAATGTATTAAATTAGTCAATCAATATAGAATTACACTTTTATCAACTGTAAACACAGCAACTTCATCTAGAGCCATCTTTTGTACAATCACCTCCCATACTTCTAATTTGAACTTTTTACCTAAAACTAATTCGAACGGTTTGCCCAGTCCTAGTTTTCTTGAATCGTCCAATAAAGTTTTCTCTTCATTGCACAAACGTGTTTGATAATGGAAATGTACCTGAAATCATCGATTTTAACCGGAATTTTTAATATTTTATATTAGCGTTACCTTGGTGCCTTCTTTAAATTGAACGTATTTTTTACCAGCATATATTGTTTTCTTATTAATCAAAGGCTCATTTGCAGATTCGGGCATTTTTATTTTGATACTATTCACGAGTCACTTTCAATTCGTGTTTCAGGAACAATCAAAACAATGATCAGCTGATTTTGACAGCCAATCAGTGGCGTACATAGGAGTTTTATAATAAGCTGCTCAAGGGGATTCCGGACCAATATGTCGATTAGACGTGTGAAAAGCCAATTTTCAAACAGCGATTACCCGCTTGTTTTTCAAGATATTGTCAAAAATTGACGTGCGTTGGACAGAACATTTCAAGCAGCATGCTCTAAAGCTTTCTATTTTTAAAAAAATGTGATAAAATTCTGAATGTCAGACAAAACTCTTGGACCGTTTATTTCGTAATTTTCCTTCATAACTGGCTAAAACATAGCCAATATTATCGATTTTCAATATTTATCTATTGATTTAGATAGCAAATTGAAAGAGCTTTCCAAATACATATTTTAGAATTTTCAGGATGTTTGAGAGTTTTCGGATAACTAAAAAAAATTTCCAAACGTGACGTCATGCATAATTTTCAAAATAGAAAATCATTATCACTTTTTTTAAATACACACAAAATCATGAACATAAATTTGATGTGTTACAAATCGAAACAATTTTTTCCCTTTCAAGATAAGACAATACGGTTTATTATGTAATTAAAGAACGACTAAAATTGTTCAAATTAAAAATATTAATTATAATTACTACAATACTTAATGTAAAATAATTGCCACAAAAATTCGCAATGAACTGATGAAAAAATATAATATTTTAAACCAAAAAAAAACACTACTAGATTTTGGTTGCTAAAACTTTAAATTAATTCCATTAAAACGTAAGAAAAATGTTTGAATAATCTTTTTCTAGGTATTCCATACCTATCTTAATAATTAATTAATTAATTTAATATAAATATTCTAATTAAAATGATGTTTAGATTTTATACAAAACAACTTATGTATGTACAAATCAAGGATATTTAGTAATTTTGGCACTACACATCAAATATGTGCCCTGTTCAATCAAAAAATCTGTGCTTTATAATTTCAATTTCAAAAAAAAAATGAAATAATTTTATAAAAGCAGCATTATAAAAATGCGTTAACGATATATTAGTTGATCTATTGCAACGACAAAAATGTTTTAGTATTCATTAACCTTGATACAATCTAATAAAAAATGTGATTCTTTTTAGTTGCAATTTATTTAAAAAAAATCAATAAATTAACATTATGATATGTTAATTTTAAGATTAAAGCAGATATTTAAAGTATCGTGATTAGTTTCTTAAATCTAACCACGCGAAATCATCATCAAACCTTTTAACTCTTACTTTTTGTCTATAATGATATTCTTTTAAGTAACTTTTTAATGTTTTTGGTAATTGTAAATGATTAATATTATCATATGTAAGACGACTGACAATAACAGCCCTACATAAATGTTGTAATGAAAATGTAAAATTTCTATGTAAAGGCCATGTTAACATTGGTTCAAAAAACATACAACTACTCGGATCTTTATAATGTTCAATAAGGCCACATACTGTATCTGATGTATAAACACCAGGATCATGTGAATCAAAACTAAATTTATGATTCCATTGTTCAATACGTGCATGCAATGAACGATTATATTTACGAAATGATACACTAAATAGAAATTCTTCTTGTGCTGAATCACGTAATAGAAATGTACCTTCCGGTTTACCATCTAACAAACGTTCAGCTTCGTAACGATCCATTTTACCTAAACACAATTTCGAATTTATTATTTTTTTGTTTTTAAAAAGAAAGTTATTATATAAATTTACCCCAATAGAAGCTACATTTTGTAATTTCTAATAGATCAGGTACAAGACAATGTATAAAATCAACTTGTGTATGACAACTAGTTACACTATCTAATGGACAAGATTTTAATGTGACATTTTTTTGAAATAATGCCCTCAATGAATCAACAGTTAAATCAGATGGATAAACTAGTTGTAAACGTGTAGGCACTTGTCCATTCTCTGTATCTGTATCAGAACATAATAATTGTACTCTACGGACTGGCCGGAAATTTGCTGGTGCTTCAACACCACGTTCAATTTCCCGTGCACGCGCTAAACGTGCTGCTTCATCACAGTCTTCATGGATCGTATGAATCCTACAATATATCGATTTTTATTCATAAAAATTCAACTATTTAATAATAAATTTAATTAATTTACCAATGTAATGGGGTACAATCGATAACCGAATGAATAACAGCATTATTTGAAAGCCCATAAATCCCTCTAACATTTGCAACCTCTTCGATTTCATTTTGTATAGGTACTTCACAATTTTGTTCATCTCTAACTTCAATATCACCTCTATTCTCATTCGAATTAATTACCAAATTATCTGTTTTACTAATTAAATCTTCATTAATACCATTACCAGAATTACTACTGTTATTATTACTAGTATCATCCTCATTTTCATTATCAATATTATCGTCATTTTTACGATAACACGTACATTTACAACAATTTGTATTATCCTCGTTAAAAACAACAGTTTTTGGTTGTTTCTTTGTATAATTAAATTTAATTGGCCATTTTGGTGAACGTTGTTTTATCAATTCTTTACATGTTGAAACACTACTATTATTTGATGATAACTGTGATGTTGATGGTGATGACATCGATTTTGTTTTTGAATTACGTTTAGAACGATTACGTCGTAAATTTAAACCTAATGATGTTAAACTAATTTTTAATTTTCTATCTTTTGACATTGCAGCAGTTGATTGTTTCAATGCTGTAGAATTACTACTATCTGATGATGAATTACTACTATCACTTTCTTGTGATTGAATTTCAGATCTTTCACATGTACATTTTTCTACATTATTAACATCCATAATGTTTTCTTCTATCGATATTTATTTTTTATACTTTCAATTAAAGAAAGTGTAAATTAACTGACCGTTGTAAAGTATTTATTCGAGCGGTTTTTTCTTGGAATAATTCACATTACAATCACGAGATTTGATTGGAAATTGAAGAAACCAGAATCAATCTAGAAATAAACAACAAAAATAAAAGAAAATTAATCTTTTTATGTTAAATAAATAAATTTAGAATGGAGATTATTTATTAATATCATATGATGAAATCCAATAAATTTAATTTTACAAAACAACACATGATTCATTTTAACGTACAATACAAAACTATTGAACAAAATTTAAATGATTTCAAATACATTTATTTAACTTTCAAATCATATAGATTTTATCTTCTATAATTCTTCAATTTTCTAGAACTACTCTAATTGGCAAGCTGCACAATGATGCAATCTTTCAAGCATGTCACTCTTATTTAACACCAATGAATACACCAGAATTCTATACATGTATTTTGTCAGATACGAAAATGGATAAGCTATTTTTGAATTTGAAAAGAAATTTAGTCTTTTGTAGATTAAAAGAAAAACAAAAAACAATTTGGCACGCTCTATAGCTTCAAATGTAGGTGTGAAATTACTTCAAAATTATAAAACATGACAAAGTAATAAAGATTAAAATAGAAATTTTAAAAAATACAGCGGTACTTTTTTAAAGGTACACAATTAGTATGAAACTCCGATCAGTTGATGGTCGATTATACACATATTTCAAGGATTTATAGGAGGGTCTCTAGAGAAGATTTTAGTAAAATTAGAACCTCGTAACTCATTTGGAAGTTGGTCGAAAAATGCTGGTTTTAAACAATGTTGCGATTGTCAAAAACACATAAAACGACTAAAAATGACACGAACAGTATTTTTTTTTCGTCCTCCACTATATTCTAGAAAAAATGCGAAACATTTCTACCCGATCCAGAATATAATGAAAAAAAAAAACGACGAAAATCAATGTTGGGAGGATGCTTCTTCAGTCATTCTAAATAATTTTTAGTTCGTTTTTGAAAATGTCGGGCGTTTTCTGACCGACTTTAAAATGAGCTACGAGGTTCTAATTCCGCTAAAATGGTCTCCAAGGACTATTCTATAAATCGTTGAAATATTTCTTAAATTGCCTGTCAGTTCATAGGAGTCTCATACCTTTGAAAGCAGCGCTGTATGTTAATTTTTTTTTATTCCTCTATAGGAATTAAAGGATCAGTTGCCAAATTTTAAACGAAACAATTCACTTTATTGTATTAAGAATGAATAAAACGACTTCTCAACTTTTTGAACAATTACAGAGTAGATATACCGCTCTGGCAAGTAGAACTACAAGCACACAAAAAATTTCATTTCATATTTATGTAACTTACTTGAAATAGTGTGACTCAAATAAGTAAAGGTCTGAAGGAAAAAATGAAATGCATAGGAGCAAAAGAAGGCGTATGAGCAAAACATTGAATTTCGACAATGAATAATAGTTTTAAACAATGTTGTAATTTTCAAAAACAAGCTAAACACATAAAACAACTAAAAATGAAACAAAGGCCCCCTTCTTTACAGTAACTCTTTTCGTTCTTCTCCAGTGCAGAAAAAATGTGAAACATGTCCAGAATACAATGAAAAAAACCTAAGAAAATCAATGTTGGGAAGATGCTCCAGCCATTCTAAACAATTATTCCGTTTTTGAAAATGTAGAGCGTTTTTTGACCGACTTTAAAATGAGATACGAGGTTCTAACTTTGCTAAAATGCTCTTCAGAGGCTACCCTATAAATCTTTGAAATATTTTTCGAGTTATCCGTCAATTAATAGGAGTTTCATACAAATCGTCTACCATAAAAGCAGCACCCTATATTACATTTTTTTATTGATCTGTATTAATTTGAACAATTACAGAGTAGATATACCACTATGGCAAGTAAAACTACAAGCATAGAAAATTTTAATCTCATATTTATGAAATAGTATTATGCAAATAAGTAAAGGTGTGAAAGAAAACACGAAATGCATAGGCGAAAAAGAAGGCGTATGAAGAAAACAGTAAATTTAGGAAGGATGTAGGTTTCGTTGAAATGAATCATCTGTTTTTTGTTCATACATTTGTTACAATACATTAAAATTGACATGATCGTTAAATCTAAACATTCACAGGAAAAAAGGGTGTTGAAGTGAGCAAAAAGTACTGATTTTAAGCATTTGGAGAGAGTATAAAGCAACCACCTCTCTGAAAATTGATCTTACAAAGAGCAAATATATGGTAGGTGTTCATTATTATGGTTATCTTTCATAAAAAAATCCAATTATTGACTCTATTAATAAACGATTTTATCGAACAATCAAACAGGCAATATCATCTATTACATAATTTTCATTCTTAATGACCAATTAAAGAAAGAATAAATCTCCGAATACATCCTCTTCACACTACTATCACCTACTTATAAGAACTATAATTGCAACAATACTCGTAAAAATAATGATAATAGTTAATAATAAAGATAACAAATATAAAATTTTCATGTAAACAACATTGTAGAAAAATTACATGAATTTTTTTACAACAATGATAACAATGATCAAAGGCCTAATTTAGACTTTTGTATAAATATTTAGTTATTTAATTTTTGATACGAAAAATCTCAACTCAGATGTTGTATGATAGATGACATTCGTTTTTTTTCTTCTAAAAATAAGCAATTGAATAAACAACGAAACTAATTGTTGTTAAACATTAGAATTAATGTTTATTTAGACGGATATTACATTATTGTTAATTAACTTTTTTCTTGTTGTTTTTGTTTTTCATTTAATTGTTTAATAAATACGAGTAACTGACCATTTAAAAGGAGTCATATAGTATCAAATATCTACTTGAATTGTTCATTGATAAAAACTTCAAGTTCAAATTTTTAATAATTTTTTTCCCGTGTACTTGTGTATGTATGGTAAATGTTTACTAAAGGAAATTACGTCATATTGATAAAAAATTATCTATTTTTATATTTCGCTGGGAAATTATTATAATTGGGTAACATTGTCGTCTAATTGCCAAAATTTTAAATTACCTGGAAACTCTCTTAAATGATGGATATTTCAATGTTGTTTTCTCTAAAACTATTATTAATATTAATTGGCGTGAAAACATGCAATAACACGATTTAATTTCTTATCAATTTTCATAAATTAATAATTCACATCTTAATTCTTTAATGAAGCACAATCTTTGAATGTATTTTATAAAATTCGTTTGTATTAAATACAAATAAGACGCGTCATTAGCTGTAATAGAATTGATAATGCAATTTATATTGACGATGATGATGTTGTTTATCAAAACAAGATGATATCAAATAGTAAACGTTTTAATTGTCTGAATGAATGAATGGAAAAACAAATTACGTCATATATACATACACTTTTTCTTCTTCTTCTTCTACTACGTCTTCTTCACTTCTTTTCCAATGGGCTGGGTCTTGGGGCTAATTAGAATCTGTGTAGATGATTTTTTCGTTTTTCGACAAATCTCGACACTATACTCTATTATTATTTATTGATAGACACTTTTTATGAATAATAAATACGAAAATATTGTGTTTAACAATAAATTAATTGTACTCATTGATGTTAAATGAAAAAAATCGTTCTGAACAAACTTGCAATACCACAAAATGACATGTCTGCACTTGTTGTAAACAGAATTGGCAATTATTTTAGTGTAAAAACTAAAAGTACCTAAAATCTTGTGAGACTTGTCAAATTTTTGGATAAAGACAGGAACAAATTCTAACGTTGCCGTTGTCTGCAATTTTTGCGCAAAATTCAAAACTTAAATTTGGGAATTATAGAGCAGAGAAATTTATTGCTCAACATATAATCCTAAAGACTTGCTTTATATTTAAAGGTATTAATTCAATTAAACTATCCTAATTGAACCATTGTTCACATTAATTTACAAATCAAAGCTTTAAGTCTCTGATTTAAAGCTTAAAGCCGACATCTGATAACATTGCACAAATTAGATAAACAAGATTCAACTGTCAATACATAACCTAAAAAAATGATATGTTTTTTCTTGATTATTGAAAAATAATGAAAAAATAGTTGAGACAATAAAATGTTGAAAATTCGTGCCCTAAATAGAGAGGCGTCATCAGATGAGGATCTTCCAGTGATACGACGGGAGGCACAAGAAGAAATAGTATTAGAAGAATACAATAAAGCTTTACGTTTACAATCAACAGGCAATTACGATGAAGCTGAAACGATTTTGTTGAATTTAATCAATGAAAATGTACCACAATTGGAGAATAATGGAGGTCTCCCACATTCTATATCAACAATCAAATATTCATGTTACCTAAATATCGGAAATATTTGTATGAAAAGCGGCAAACTCAATGATGCTCTTGATAATTATCTTCAAGTATAAAATTGTGTAAATAATATTAACAAGATTCTTAATTGATCAATATTTTAGGCGTCTGAATTGGATGATACGGATGTTACGTTATGGTATAAAATTGGTACTTTAGCAATAAAACAGAATC
Source organism: Mylabris variabilis (assembly GCA_037464815.1). Classification (NCBI taxonomy): domain Eukaryota; kingdom Metazoa; phylum Arthropoda; class Insecta; order Coleoptera; family Meloidae; genus Mylabris; species Mylabris variabilis. The sequence goes on from JAZBGW010000015.1 coordinate 39,994, forward strand.
GTTTCAAACAAGCTGCTTATGCTCTTGCAAAAGTACGATTTTCTTTTATTTTAAACAATTGTTTTTCTGATAATAAAACCAATTTTAGGGCTTAGAATGCAGTGAGTCTCATTGGCCTTGTTTGGATCAATTAATATCACTTTTATATGCGATGAAAGATACAATTTCTTGTCTTTTGTATATCGGTCGAGCTTTAAATTTAGATAATAATTACTCCAAAGGTTTAGTTTTACGAAAACAAATCTATAAAGATAATCCAGCTACTTTAGAATACTACCAAGCTTATAACCCGAATTAGTAAGTCCACTATTTGATTGTAGAAAAATAACGAAGACATATATTTTGATTTAGCATATGGGAACCGTCACTAAATATTGAGATTGATGAAGAAGACGTACGATTGATTTTAGAAAAGGAACAAATCCTCTGTGATCGTATTAGTGAATTTGAGAAATCTTTAAGACCGAAAGCGTTACAAATTATACCATTACCGAAAGCTTTAAACGATTTCACGTGGATATCATTCGGTAAAACCGTCACTTATCTGCATCAATTCCTCACTGATCATAATATGGTAATTTTTAATAATTTCAATAAAAAGGAGATTACAATAAATTGATTGAATTTGCAGACTCATTTTACTATGGTCGATATTAATAGATGTATGAAGCCTGAAGAATCTAATGGTGTTGTTTCTACTACTGCACCTGTAGACGAAGTTGTTGAAAACACGGAAAAACCACCCGATGATCCTGTTATTGATAAAACAGAGAATGAGGCAATAGACGATGATAAAATGGAAAGCGAACAGATTTTAGAGCGACGTCCATCACAGAATAGCGATAATAATAATGATGGTCAAGAAAATACACCGATACAAACCGATAATGATGATGTTAATTTTTTTAAATTTCTATTATTGACAAAATGTTTAATTTTGTATTTTATAATAGGAACAAGCAGTAGAACAAGACGGTTATGATCAAGAGGAAATTGATAATAAATCAGATAAAACGAAATCATTAAATACAAATAAAAGTAATAAACGTAAACGTGATTTATTATCAGATTTACAAATTTGGGGCTGGCATAGTAAACGGAAATCAGCGAAAAAGGGTAAATCAGATAAGGATCTTACAGTGGAAGATGCACTAAATCGAATTCTACCAAATACATTATTGTAATTTATATTTTTGCACCTTAAATCATTCATTATTTAATTGAATTTCTTTTATTATTTAAAGGAAAAATAAAGTTGAAGAAAAATTCAATACATTCGAAGATTCTATGAATACAATGGATATTTATAATATGTATGTGGAAAATCGGCATGTGAATATTCTATCACCAATACATTCACCAAAATCGGTTAATTTGTGAGTAAAAAAATAGGATTAATGAGAAAACAAGAGTGGGATTAAAGAGCTTTATTTATTGTTAATTTCACTCAACTGTTGCTTAAATTGATGATGAGGTGATCAATTATCTATTTTAATTATTATTTTTTTAGGGAGGAGTATTTCGGTACCGATCGTGAGAGTGCCGATGTAAAGAATTTATGGTTTAAAGATCGTAAATATTACGATGCAACTATATTAATAAAAGATTTCGTTGTTTCATTATCGAAACTTTGGCATACCCAATGGCCGAAAGATTTAATTCAATTATATATTGATGCTTACAATATGTACAGGTATTTTTTTATACAGCCCTTTTCATGTAAATGTGGTCAGTGGTAATAACTCTTTCATTTTTCAATAAAATCAAATGATTTTTAGAGAGGGAATAATGAACCATTATTCCCTCTAGTAAACCAATCAGAAAATAGTAGGAAATAATATAGGACTTTATATTGCAAAAACCACACGTATGATAGTCACTTTATATATAAGTTGTAGATAAATATTATTTTTGTGTATTTTTAAAAAAATGTAGAAGAGCGCTTCCACCTCAAATAGAAAACCTAGCTGTTACCCTTCAAGTTCTTGTAAAAATCATTTGATTTTATTGATAAATGAAACAATTATTGCCACTAACCATATTTACGTGAAAGACCCTGTATGTTATTCACCAAAAACGAAAAGTTTTTGTGACAACTCCTATTAATTGGCGATCCGAAAAATGTTTCAAGGATTGATAGGAGGGTCCCTGGAGATCATTTTAGCAAACTTAGAACCTCGGAGTTCACTCGGAAATGTCTAAAACGATCGTTTTTCGACCAATTTCCAAATTTTGCTATAATGGTCTCCAAGTACCACCCCACAAATCATTGAAATATTTTTCGAATCGCTCACCAAATAATGGGAGTACGCTGTAAGAACTTTTCGTTTTAGGTGAATCACTCGGTATTTCCTGTAAATTTAAATTAAATTTCTTTAAATTCTAGAGAACATTATGATCATCCACAACCATTCAATGATGATTTCACATTTGATGAATTAAAAGAAGATGCTATGATCACATTATTATATGGTGAATTAATCAATTTTAGTTCGACAAAATCTGAAACACGATTCATTCATGTAACATCATTGGCATTTTTACAAACGATTAGTGGTTGGCAGGATGAATGGCAAGATGATTATATAAATTTTTTTACACGTTTCTATTGGTTGAGATGTCACATTTTTCGTAAAGAAGGCAATTATGAATTGGCTATACAGTCATTAGAATTGGTAAATTTACATTTATCATTAAAAAATCGATTCATTTGGGGAGAATTTTAAATAAATTTCAGATTCAGGAAGTTATCAATGATGAAGAAACGAAAACTGGAGAGAATTTCTTTCTTTATCTACCGAATTGTTATAAATGCGGCCTGATTACAAAGGATGTTACTATGAAAATTCTCCGACATTTAAATATGTAAGTAATTCCATTATGTCTTGTAATTTTTATAAATCTTCACAAAATCAAAGGATTACATCGTTGAATTGTTTGGAGGATTTATTTGCGAATGAAAAATATCAAGAAGTTGCCGATATATTAAAACTAACATTCAATATAAGTAGCCGTCCGATTAGTGGTAAAATGGGCCGTCCAGCTGAATTAGCCCTATTACTACATTCATTATGGTATACAAACTTAACAGAGTGCTTTAAATGGACAGAAGAGTGTTTATATGAGGCATTAGGGCATTTTTTAAGACCATCAGATAATTACGATAAATGGGAGAAATTCTTATTGAAATGTTTAGAATTTCTACATGAAATCATCAAGATGGAAACCGTTATTATTGGTAATTATACCACGAAATAAAATGGTTGGATTTCTACGATTTTTATTTTAGTTGATGCTCTTGATGAGCAACGACGCGCAAGACTTGTTGAAACTTTAGCAAAAATAATTTGTAAACAATTAAATAGTGAAAATATATCAACACTACCACTTGGTAGTGTAATTCCATGGATGTTATTACATTATATTTTAACGAGAGAAGAACATCGACAACAAGCCAGTAGAAAAATAAGTCACATAAAACGTGATAAAAATGAGGATATTGATGTTGATGTTAATGATGATCTACCACCGTCAATTGCAATTTTATTTTCAGCTCATGAATTTTTAGGTATTTCTAACAAAATATTGTAAATTAACATTTAAAAATTTGAATATTTAAAGGTCCTAAAGGGTGGTGTCTTATCAATAACGGTGAATTACTCCACTTCATCTTGGATACGGTTCTAGATCGACTGGATACGCCAGTATTGGAGAATTTACGTGAAAAAGTCGATATTCATATAGAACAAGCTCTATTCTGTTTATATCAACATCCAAGTAAAAAGAATAAGGTTTTTGTCAATTTCTTCCATTTATACAGGGTGTTCCTTTTTTAAAAGTAACTGCTATTAGTTAGCGAGCGATTTGAAAAATATTTCAAACATTTATAGGATGGTACCTGGAGATTATTTTAGCAACATTAGAACATCGTAGCTCATTTGGAAGTTGCTCAAAAATCGCTCGTTTTTGACGATGCCGCGATTTTCAAAAATAAACTAAACACGCAAAACGACTTAGAATGACCCGAGGATCTTCCCTACAGGGATTTTTTTCGTTTTCCTGGAGAGAAACGAAAAAAAAATACTGTTGTGGGGGTCTACGAGTCATTCTTAATCGTTTTGCATGCTTTGCTCGTTTTTGAAAATTGCAAATTGTCCAAAACGATCGTTTTTGACTGACTTCCAAATGAGCCTCAAGGTTCTAATTTTACTAAAATGGTATCCAAGGTCCCCCCTACAAATCCTTGAAATGTCTTTAGAATCGCTTGTCGGCTAGTAGGAGTTTCATAAGAATTGACCACTTTTAAAAAAATCACCCTGTAAACAGGATTTTTCAAAACACATGTTGGAAAATGAAATCTGTGATTCTTTGACTCTTTTTAAGAAAAAAAGTTCCCAATAACATAGGTCCGCAAATGCACCGTTTCCGAGATACAGGGTGTCAAAGAATTTATCCATTTTTTTTTTAGTTTTTTTGACAATATCTCAGAAGCCGTTTGAGGTACAGTACTCAACTTTTGCCCACGTCATGCCATTCATTTTAGTTGATTTATGAGTGCCAATTCAATTTCATTTTCTTAAAATGAGTCAAGGAATCATCCCCTTTATATTCAGATAAATGTTTTGAAATACCCAAAACGAGTTCTGCATCGTCAAAGTTTTTCTCTAAACCAGGCGCGGTTAGAACTTTAACCAACAGTACCTTTTTATGTAAAAAAAATTGGGGTCTTCAATTGTGGTTTAAAAATTCCGATTTTCTCAATACTGTAGAAATTAGGGGCAAAAACCTCGCAGAGCCCTAAAATCTTCGCCACTGGCATATTGAAATAAATAGAATAAGCATTCATAAAGTAACCAAAATGAATAGTATGACGTGGACAAAATCTGAGTACTGTATCTCAAGCGGTTCCTGAGATATTGTCAAAAAACAAGAAAAAAAAAATACTGTGACACCATGTGTCTCACGTTGCGTTTTCGGATCTACGTCATTGGGAACTTTTAATCTTAGAAAGAGCCAAAGAGTCACAAGTTTCATTTTCCGATACATGTTTTGAAACACTCTCTAGAATACAATTAATAAGTCCATAATTGTAGATTTCGCGTCATTTGGCCGATCATAATGTCGATCCATTACCATTAACATGGGAACGTGCATTTCAATTATATGACTTTTACGGTCCCGACTGTTTACCTGAATTTAATTCCTATAAAAACGTCTCAATTACATCAGATTTAGAACAATTATTACAACGGATTATAGCATTAGTACCTAATGAATGTGATCCACAACCGCATATGTCGAAATTATCCGAATATATTCAAGGTAAAGTAAATGAATTACCTGAACCGATTACGTTCCCATATAAAGTACGTGATATTTATTATTTAATCGGTGATTATTATTTTAAACAACGTGAATTTACTCGTTGTATCAAATATTTTATGATGGATCTGTGCATAAATCCGTTACGTGTTGATTCTTGGGCGTGTATTGCATTAAGTTATATGGCACAATTGGAGATTAAGTTGAATTTTTGCAAACAAATCAAAACGGAAACGAAATTTTTAGATAAAGCCAAATGTGCAAAAATTAGTTTTCGTAAAGCATTAGAACTGGCCGATAATCATATTATGTTATGGATTGAATTTGGTTCATTTGAATACATGGTGCATTCGTTTTGTTCAAGACTTATGAAAACCGAATCCGATACACTAAGCATGGAGAAGTAACATATATGTTATTCATTGATTCTCTTTCTATACGTAAATAATTTCTTAGATTCGAGTATTTAGAAGCGCAGAAAAATTCGTATTTGGAGAGTTCTGGACGTAGTTTTGAAAAGGCAATCGAGCTCTATCAACCTGACGAAACTGAAGCTGATGAAAGATGGTTACAATATTACATTTTAGGAAAAGTTGCTGAGAAACAACAAAAAGAACCAAATGAATATCTACAATATTACGCAACTGTATTAAGAATTATTTAAATTATAGTAGTCCTATAGACCAAATTGAAAATACTAAATGACAGAAAAGTTACTAAAGACGACATCCGTCATTACGCGACGAAAAGTAGACCCCTATTAAACCGCGAAATTTAAAAATGTTCTTACTTATTATATTATGCATATTTGCTAATTTTGTTACAGCAAACTACGCGTTCTTGCTTATCTTCTGCAGCACTTGGACTGAAAGAATATCGATGTATAATTTTTATTTATACACATATTTTTACACAGATCTTACCGGCATATTAAAAACATAATTCATGTTTTCAAAAGCAAATTGTCTTTTAATCTCAAATGATTAAGACAAACAAAAAAGAAACACTATTCAGTTATTTAACACCCAAGAAATAACTTTAAAACAATTATCACAATTACGAATAATCGAAATTCAAAATTTTGAGGTTAGGTATGTAAACATTGCGTAGCATTCTGGTGATACAGGTTCACCAACCCACTGTTTTGATGGGCGCGCAATTCAAATTTTCAATTTGGTCAATAGGGCTACTATAATATTGTTGTTTTGTATAAATTATTCATTTGTAGGCTGGTAAATTATTACATGAGAACAATGCTCTATATCCGGATAAAATCAACTACCATAATCCCCAACATTTATCAGTGGAAGCATTAGAGATGCACTATCGTGTCAATGCATCAATATTAAAATATTTAGAATTACACGAAGGCAAAGATATACCGAATTCTCTAGGAAATTTCTTTAAACAACAATTAGATAAATCATATTTTCCTAAAAAGAGTTTAATAAAACAATCATTCCAAACAAATGGAACAAATTCACGTTTTACTACAACTAATGGAACTTCCAATGAAATTCTTGTTGAAGTTAAGAAATGTTTAAATGATATTTTAGATAAAATCGATGAACAAGATGGAAAGAAGATGATTCGACAAAATTCAATTGATGAATGCAGTGATGTTATTATGATATCTGATTCAGATGATGAACAATTGAAGATAAATTCAGAACAAAATGTACGTAAAAATGTACAAGAATTGTTTGATAAAGTTCGAGAGGAGGTTATGAAGAAGAATGAAGAACAAGAACCGGATTCTGATGCCAGTACAACTACAACTAGTAAACAGATCACTGATAATAAATCGGAAGATGTGAAAAGTGATCGTACTGATCAAAAATTGAAAAGCGGCAGCGAAACCGACGATATACGAGTAATAATTGATATAATTTTGTGCGTATAATTTCTAAAAGTTTCATTTGTAGACTTCGATTGATGAATCAAGCAGTTCGCCGAGTTCATCGTCCAGTTCTAGTAGTAGTTCAAATTCGGATAGTGATGATGATAGTAGTTCATCGGCGTCATCATCGTCATCCGAAACTACTAACAGGAATATGTCGCAAAATGAGATTTTATCATTGATCGATCGGTGTATTGTTGGTTTAGAACAGTGTATTATACGATTACCACAAAATTATAAAGCCTTGTATCGTTTAGCACATTTATTTTTTAATTATAAAGCGAAACGAGATTTGAATAAATGTCGACAATTGTTGTTAGGCGAATATACGTGTAAAGGTGGTATTGTGATAGCTGGTCTATTCTCTGATCGTAAAAATCATAATTTTTTCAATGTAAATCGATATATTTGTTAAACTTTTTGTAATAATGTAAATTGTAGGGAATTTGGAGGATACCGTCGAGTGAAATTGATCGTCCTGGATCCTTATCAGCCCATATGAGCCGTTGTGTTGCTCTATTATTACAAATCTTACGCGCCACTAATGATAATAAAACGTTACTAGATTTGTCATTGCAATTTCGAAAGGCTCCTGATCAAGACAAGTATTTGATTGTATTTCTATAAATCTCGGATATTTTAAATTGTTTATTGTTTTTGTAGGATTTACATTAAAGATTCAGAACGTTTACAATTTGCCGATCAAGCAATGGCTATGTGTATTCAAAGTTTACGTTCACAAATGCAGAATTTATCAAACATGAACGATACGGCTGTTCAACGACTCTTACAAGATATCTACCGTTCATTACAGCGCGTCCAAAAGATCGATCCAGCTAAAGAAGCAACATTTTCATCGATGCTATCTGAATTATTCAAAAAATGGAAAAAAGATACAGTTACCGACAATGTAAACGTTTTAGATTTAGCTACGAAATTCTGTCAACAAAATCGTTTAGTGGAAAAACAGAAACGCCAAATGCAACGACAAACTGCCGTATTGAGATCACCAACAGTTCCTAATGTAACAAACTTCAATTTAGTTTGATGAATGAAATTCAAATGTTGTATTTTAGGCGCCTGTACTGCCAGCACCAGCATCGGTGACACCAACAACACAACCACCATTAAAACGACCTGGTATGAGTCGTCCACGTGGCCGGCCACCGTTACCAAAAGTACCCGGCCAGAATCGTCCACCGAAAAACCGTAATCTTAATCTACCAACAAATTTATACCAATGGTCGAATTCAAAATTCATGCAAGAGGCTGCTTTAAGTTATTTTAAACAATATCAAGAAGAATTGATTAAACAATACAGTCAGAATTTAAATTTTAATCAATTATCACAATTGAATCAATATCTTACACAAAATCAATTGAATTCATTTGCACAAAACCAATTAACTTCACAATTCATATCTAATCAAAATATGTTGTTGAATAATCCGAATTTATTGAAACAAATGGCTTTAGGACAATATTTATCGCAATTAAATGACACTACAAAAACATCTGGATTTAAATCGAGTAGTGATAGTTTACCTATGGGTAATCCGGGCGGTTTAGGTTCTGATTTTCTGAAAAATTTCCCAATTGATACAGCGACTAGTAGTAAATCATCAACGAGTAGTTATAAGAAAAATCTTCCGCATACGATAACGCAACCGTCACAGTCTGTAACTAAAACGAAAGCACACCCATCTACGAATTTATTCGGCTTGAATTTGCCACAAAGTTCAGCAAATAAACCAACGAAAACTGAGAAGAAATCAACAATCCCACACACAGTTACTAGCGTTAAATCAGCATTTACACCAGTTCCATATAAAAGTTATGCTAACAGCGGAAATTTATCAACGGTTGATTCCAATAAGATTAAGTCCCGTGCAGCGATGCCAGCATCAAAAACTACACCAGATTTACAAATCTTCAAAGTATTTTCTAGTAATACAATCAACATCGGCCCGATTATAGTTCGATTTTTGTTTGTAGGAACCGACAGTGACAAAAGCACATTCCAGTCTACATAAAAATATAGAAAAAGCAGCAAATATTCTAATGAAAGATCGTCCAAACATTTCAATAACACCAGTAATGTCTGCTAATCCAATTAATATAACACCATTCCTGCCAACTAGTCCTGGTAAAACATTACAAGAAAAACTAGCTGATCGTCAAAAACAATTATCAACGAAACAATTAACGAAGAATATCGAAGCTGAAATTATAACAAAAGATTCATCAACAACAAAGAAAATTAATATTCCGAGCATACCGGCCTCATTATCACCATCATCAACATCGTCATCAACAACAGGATTTAAACCGTCACAATTGAAATTCTCATTGGATTCAGGCATTTCAATTAGTCAGGTAATTAATAGATTCAATTTGTATTTGTTGAATATCATCTTCATTTATTTATTCATCGTAATTAATTGCTTTTTTCATCTTTCTCTCCTCTGTTTTCCTGTGTTTGTTTTATTTGGCTTCCTGTATGTTTTGAGATTTTTGTTTTTCAAATTAATACGTTTTTTGTGTTTATAAATCTGTAGAATACGACAGGCCGAACAGAACTACCGAACATTTGGAAGCCAGCGTTTTAAGAATTTTCTTTTGAATAGTAAGTCATCAGTAGGCCATTCGAATGTAGTTGTTTTATTCGTTATTTTTGCTATTCGAAATTATGTTGCGATTTGCATGTTTTCCTCATTATCATCAATATCAGACGTAATCGTTAATTACAACTTCCTATTTTGTAATTCAAGTATTAATATGTTCTAATTAGCGATTACATCTTGTTATGTCAATAATACAGATGATTTCAGTGTTTATAAATTAATAATTTATCTATTTGTTTCAAGCTTCCCGTTGTACAGTCGTATAAGACGAGTGAAACAATGAAGCATTCATCAAGCAAAGTGAAGCCTATTAGAGAAATCAATACGTCTTCCAATGTACCGATCTCTTTGAGTCTTGCAAAGAAACAACAGGAGAAAAGAAAATCTTCAGATGATGATGATGTTATTTGTATCGATTAATTTGAATTTTGTAAAATTATAATAAAAATACGACCTTTTGTAATGTAGTACTGTAATAAATTGAATCTAGCAAATTTTGAGTTTCATTTTTAATTATTGCTTATTATACATCATTAAAATTTATGAAAATTCAAATTAATTATAAGAGAAAGATCTACTGACAATGAATCTGACAACACCGCAACTTACTGACAAGGAAACATTCCCAGGTGTCCCTCTCCGATTTTAATGAAATTTGGATATGTTCTTTATTGAATTCTAAATTCTACGGGATGCATGTTTTTTTTATCTGCGGAAAAATATCTAGGGGGTGAACTCACCGCTCAAAGTTTGGGGTTTGAGGGGGTACTTTTCAAGTTTCACATACTTGCAGTTGAAATAATCAAATGGGTCAAACGGCATTATTTTCAGGGTAAGATCTTATCCTTTCGAAATGATGAAGAGCGGTCTTTGTTGCACAATAAAATATTAAATGAGGTGGGAGTTATAGGGGTTGAAATTAACAAAATTGTTATAAAGCGAACGCTGTACATTGGATTTTAACGAAGCTGATGTCAGTTGAAAGAGAATATAAAAAAGTAGGAGCTACCTTTTTTGGATTTTTCTGAAAAATTAATTTTTTATTTTAACTGCATCCGTTGAAAAAAGATAACAAAATTATTAGTCATTCAACATTTGCACTAACGTTGGGGCCAATGTTAGGAGCCGGGCTTATATTGTGATTTTATGGACCATACGCATCGATTTTTGTGTTTTATGAAGATTTATTTATTTACTGATTACTGATGAATTTTGGGGTTGCTGAATTTAATTATTCAAAGAAACAACGAAAAGGCTAAGCTATAGTGGCAATACTGGCAATACATAATCGGAAGTGGGCGAGACAAGGAAAGACAGTTGCCATATTTATCTTTCTCTATCATTGACAAAAACATATTCGAGTTGCCGTTCCAGAATATCGTTTGTTATTGTCGACATAACCTCAAAATTTCACGTCAAATTTGTTGGGTCATGTAAGTGCAATTGTTAAAACGTTTCCATATGAAAATTTAAACGAAAAAGCAAGAAAACATGACGGAATTATTCAGTTTTCGTCAAGATACCGATCTTTCCGGTTTCACGTTAATTATTTCTTCAGTGTCCGTAGGAAATGTGCCTCAACTTACCGTTGATTTATTGATATCATCATTGGATTTCAAGAAGGTAGCAACACTTTGGCATCCAGCTATTATTTCATGCGTTGGTGCTGATCCTTACGACCCGACCAGCACAGAAATATGTACAGCATGCGAATTATACGTTAACAATGAAAGAAAATTAGCTTTAATTCAATTGCGTTCAACAATCGATCAGAAATTAGCAATGAAGTTCTTTGAAGATTTAAAAACGGCTGTTGTAGAATTGAAAATTAATGATACGCTAATTCTAACTAGCTCGTACGATCACGAGATGCCTATGGTAACAAATCAGAAATTCTACTATATAAGTAATCAACAAATCGACGAAATTATGGCGAAGATTGATGTAAAATTGAAAGAAGTCGATTTCAATGGACGGTATAAGGTGCACGGTTCAGGATTTGCTGTGAAATTATTTGAAGTTTTCAAGAATTCTCTAAACTGTACCGTTCTAATCGAATACGTATCAGAAGGTGATAATAGACCGGATGCTGTGAATACGGTGGCGATTCTGGCTAGATTTTTGGACGGTTTAAGCGATATCAATGTGGATCGAATCGAATTTCCATCCTCTTGGAGTGGAGTATTTGGTGGGCCACCACCCGCTGGTATTTATTGAAACAATTATTTGTTTATTGTAATCGATTTTTTTATTAAATAATAAATTAACAATTCAGATATCTTCATTACAAAACACTAGATTCAACTAAATTATCATTATTTAAGAAACAAGTCGTGCGTTTATTTGATTGACATTCCTCTCAAATATTGAGCAATCATTTCGGAATTCTCTCCTTATACTTATAACGATGATATGTCCCGATTGTTTTATTTACATTAATTTACAATTTATTTAAAAAATAATCATCGATGAACGTACTAAAATATCGATTTAAATAAATATCTGATTTTTTTTATACAAAAAAATTAATTGGAAGAATCAGTTTCACAATATCTATTTACAAGGGTTGTATTTACAGGTTGGATATCTTTTTGAATATCTTCAACATATTAAATAGTAAATAATAAGGGGGATTGAAACGAAAACGATGGGCGTCTTGTGCGAGTTCGGTGCACTGCTCAGAGCGCTCGCATGACAGCTCATCTCATCTGGTGGCAGTTGAACAATCGGCGTTTTCACCCCGGTCATCATGTCCGTACAGGTCGCCTCCTTGACCATATCGTTCATTCTCATTGCTGTTTCAACTGGGGCGTTGTGCGATTGCAAACTTTCCCTCATCCAGCGCCTCAGCCAGTGGCCCAACCAGGCCAGATGACAGTCGCATTTGAACGGATTTTCTGATATTGTTAAACCACCTGCGATAAATATATACGGAAACAGAACACAAAAGTTATATTATTTATCAAAAGTTTTCGTTTATAAATGTGTATGTGTGTGTGTGTGAGTGAGAGATACAGAACCTGAGATTAATGTTGTTCCAACACTTTTCCACGTTGTTGAATTCCCATAGAAAATTTCCGGACTTAGATAAGTCAACATGTTGTTTCTCAAGTCGATGGTTAGATACGAGATTTTGTACATATTAGAGAATAAGCCTGGTGGTAATTCTTCAATGTCCGTACCAGTAATTTTCAATATTAAATCCGGATTTCGTGTGAATTTCATAAAGGCATCACGATCGATACTTTTCAAATTTCTACCAGTTATCTCAAGGTGGCGAATTTTTCTGTTTTGAACACACAACAATTGTTCATCCAATATTGTTTCCATTATATATAATTTTAAAATGCGCAATTGATGTAAATTTGATAATAAATTACAGAATTGTACAGCGAAATTATCAACTTTCGGCCAAGTTTGTATCGTCAATGCTGTTAAGATTCGTATTTGTTGTATTGCTTTACTTTCGAAACGATTTAAATATTTTAGATCGTGAATATTCAACTCTTGTAAATTTCGCAGACCATAGAAACTGTCTGATACAATCTCACGGATCGGATTGAATGATAAATCTAAAGTTTTAAGTAATGGAAGATGACTCCATAAATGGGACGGTATTTGATATAATTGATTATGACTTAAATCGAGCAATTTCAAATTCACTAAATCCTGTATAGAGTTTTTCGTAATTGTATCAATGTGATTGTGCGATAGATTTAAATGAATTAAATTCGGTAATGGAAGATGCGGCGTTGATGTTATACCAGAATTAGCTAAATTTAAATGTTTTAAACTTTGTGCATAATGGAATAGTTCTTTGAAATTAGCCCGTAATGGATTCGAACTTAAATCGAGAATTTGCAATAAACTTGTACTGGTAAAAACATTATCCGGTAATATTGTTAATTTATTATTGCTCAAATCAAGATTATGAAGGAACGGTATATCGGGAAACGTTGTACTATCAATATGTTCAATATTATTTGAATTAATCGATAAATATCGCAATGTTATTCCGATATCGGTTAGACTAAGACTTGGCACAACAGCGAATGAATTACAACTTAAATCCAACATTTCAATTCTTGTATTACTGAAAATACCTTCAGGTAAATAACTTAAACCGTTATTGCTCAGATTAAGTATTCTTAATCTTGGCATATTTACAAACTGATTATTGTGTAATTGTGCAATTAAATTGTTCGATAAATCTAAATACTGTAAATTTTGTAGCCCGGAAAACGCCCTCCTACTAACAATCATAATATTGTTTTGTCGTAGACTCAGATGTTCTAAAGACGTTAAGTGCATGAAACTGTTGTGATCTAAACTTGTAATTATATTAAAGTCTAAATAAAGTTTCCTTAATAATGCTGTATTTTCTAGACATTTCGGTACACGAGATAAATGATTAAATCTTAAATCGATCACGTTCACATTTAAAATTTTAAAATCTGCATTACATGCCGATATTTGATTATGACTCAAATTCAAATGTAATGGTGTGGAAATATTGGCGAAGAAAGCAAACGAAAATTCCGCCAGTAAATTATTGTGCAAATCGAGTTTTGTCAATGTTGGCAAATTACTGAATGCTCTATTTTCAATTTTCGTTATTAAATTGTCGGAAAGTATCAATGTAACTAATGCTGGCAAATCGTTGAAACTATCAATTTGTATATATCGAAGTTGATTAGTTGATAACAGTACACTTTCTAAATTATTTAAACCTTTAAAAGTGTCTGTTTGTATTGTCTTGATTTCGTTGTTCGATAAACGTATATCTTTCAGTTTACTGTGTATACCAGCTTTGAACAGACTAGTTGGTATTGTTTGGATTTTATTCGATTCAATATTGAGATATTTCAATTCATTTAATGAGTCTAAAGAGAATTCCGATATTGTATTGAAGTTATTGTTGTCGATCGAGAGCCATTTCAAGTTTTCTAGTGGCTTCAAGATTTCGTATGGTAGATCATCACGGTCGAGACCAAATGATATCTCTAGACTTTCTAAATTTTCCAGTCCAACAAAGACATTAGTGTCGATAGTACGCAACGGGTTGAAACTTAAACTAAGCTCTTTAAGTTCACGCAACTCTTGCAATATGTGACTCTTCAAGCTCGTTATACGATTGTTGCCCAATATTAGACTCCTAATATTATAACCCCAACCGGTGAAATCGCTTTCACCAATCTCGTAAATTTCATTAAATGCCATGTTAAAGTGGGAAATTTTCGTGCAATTCTGTAGCGTTTCGGCGGGTATCCTTGTCAAACGATTACCACTTAAACTTACTGCTTTCAAGCTACCACAGAAATTTTCAAATGCTCGTTCTGGTATGTCGCCAAGTAAATTTGATGATAGATAGAGGTATTTAAGTGATTTCAATTGTGTTAAAGCATATGGTATATATTGAAAATTATTATGATCGAAGTCGAGATATTCGAGCGTCTCTTGGATACCATCAAAGGCTCGAATTTCCAAATTTTCCAATTCGTTATAAGAAAGAATTATTCTACCACATTGTAAACCAGCAAAACTTTCAACAGTCAATGTACGAAAGTCGTTAAAAGCCAAATTTAAATCTCTTATATAAACAGAACTATTGAACGGAAATCTTGGGAAACTTTTCAAATGATTCTCACCAAGATCCATCTTCTCCAACCACAATTTTCTATTAAATGTATGCTCCGGTATCATTCTGATGTGATTTCCACGCAAATATAACCATTGCAGATTTATTGATGTTGCAACGATTTCAAGTGGAAAATTCTCTAGTAAATTATGTGAAATACTAACAGTTTGTAGTGTTAACGGTAATGAATGCTTATGAATTTTATAAATTCTATTTCCATCCAAATTCAACCATATTAAAGATTTAAATTGACGCAAACCGTGTTGAGATTTAATTGTATGATCAGATGATTCGGTTGGTATTTCTGTCAGATCGTTCTCACCAAGAAATAACGTTGTTAACGTGTTCTTTATATGCGACCATTCACCGTTTATCGACGAAATCTTGTTTCTGGAACACAAGTCGAAGAGAAAAAAATTAAAATCGCCATATAAGCAAAAAAGACACAAAAAGGAATCGAACGTAATCTCAATAGATCAGGCTCGCTAATTTACGGATGAACATTCTTATTTATAGCCAGGTATGCTACAATTCTCTACTTTCAGTAATTGCTAAGTGTCGCAAAAATAACCCTTTAAATGTTTGCTTTTGAATTAGTAATAATGACGCAAAATATAAGACAAATTCGCCCGGCGCATCCACCATTTTTTAAACATTAATGTTCTGGTGATAGTGTAGCATTATGAAAAGAGCTTAGACTATCGGTAATTTTTAAAATTTCGGAATTCAATACAAAATTTCCAAACAATATTCATTGTTCTATATAACAAAAACTCCGGACAACATGTATTTCAATTTGTATACCGAACAAGCGCATTAATAATGACTTTAATTACCTGTAACGGGTTATATAGTTGAAAATAATTGATTTAAATTAATTAAATATTGATTAATTGTAAATTATAAACAAATTTTTATATCCTTTTTAAATAATGCAGCAAGTTTTAACGATGACCTTATCAATTTTGTACCGATATCGTTTAGCAACCGGTGTTATTTAGGCTTCTTGCCATTTACTAAAAAGCCAATGTACAATCTAATTAAGTTAAAACAAAAGCGCATTGACGTTAAACAATAGACACTTATTGTTTAGCTATTATAGAAGGTTTCTAAGTAAACAAAGCGTAATGATGAGAATAAATGTTACAATCTGTATCGATACCGGTTCTTTTATTATCGCATTTTAATCGCATCGTTGTCTTATTATAATATTAAAATTGCCAAATATTTCGAGTTGGAGAATTCATTTTGAAATATTATTGAACCGACCGACAAAAGACTCTTAAAAATTCATCTCAAGCTCAGATTATTCATGGACGGTTGAGATAAAATCGATCTCTATTATGAATTTATATTAAATCGTCTGTATGTGTGTGGACAAATTTGAAATGTCAAAATTGTGGATGTCGGGCGATTATTGGCCGATGACTTTTCGTTCTTTAGTGGCGGTGGCTCGGAAAGCTGTCGCATTTGACTATGAAAAGAACTGGAGAGTTTTACTTATTTCTATGTCGTTTTATTGATTCTAATGCAAAAAGGATTCAGTTCGATTCGTGTCTGTGAGTGTACGTGTTTGTTTCTTTTACATTTTCACATTCTAGATTATCGATATAGGAGATAAATATTAAAGTTTTTGAATCGCCAGAATTTATTTTCGGTAAATTAGTTTCGGTTTGTTCAATAAACCATCAACAGTAAATAACTGAAATCTTTACTTATTTTCCGAGATATATGTCAATCTGGACACCTATCGGTCAAATATACCTTTTACATAACTTAAGTAAATTTTATAAACGAAAAATTCTTGGAGCATATGAAATTTATAAACACAAACTGAAAAACTATTAATTATTGAATGATAAAGTAGATTTAAACTTAGAGCCATCATTTAAAGTTCTAAGATATGTAATTAACTTACAATGTAGAACTAAATACTGTGGTACAAATGAAAAAATCTCTCTTCTGATGCATCAGTTCCAAAATACATTTTATTCAAGCGAGGTACTGATGATGGCTTGTTGAACAAACCGAAACTGGTTTATCGAAGATAAATAAATAATTTCCGCGGTTCAAGAACTTTAATATTTATTCCCTATATTGAGATTAATAACAGTTTTAAATTTTTTTCGTTAGCAAAATAATTTATTTCCCCCAAAAGTAGTGTGTGTGTATGTATACGGATCGTATGTTCGAATTGAGTTTGATTAATGATTTCCAGTCTGGAGCAATAGAATAATTCGTTGGAATACAATCAATTTATCTTTATTTTCGTGTCATCAAATTCTTCATTCCTCACTCCTATTATTGTTTTTTTTTCAAAAATCTCAAACCAATCTCGTACTATTTGTACTAGAATGCAATTCGTGTCAACAACATATTTCCCTATTTCTATATGTATTAATAGTTGATTCGGTTCTAGAATTTGTAGCACCGGTTTTCTTATCCATAGAATCTGTTTAGTATTCACCGTATACCTATTTCTACGCTCTACTAGAATTCAAACATACACACATTATAGTATCGTAAGCTCTCTATTGTGGCTTGTATATTGTAGAACAGGTACGCTAATCTCTTATGTTGTTATGATAATCAATAGTTAGCGTCCTCGAAAGCAGAGACACGCATAGAACATCTAAGATTACCCATCATACGTGAAAACCGATTTGTATTTAAGTAATTTGATCAACATAAAATGGATAATTCTATAATAAAACGAATATAATTTCTTTCCCCTATAGAATTGGATATAAAGAGAGCTGGTGGTATGTTTTTATATCCTAATGGACTAATTGCGTTATTCTAGACAAAGTATATGATGGACGACTTCAAAGGAATATTAAAACAGATATATACAATATAGGTCCTCATTAATGAATTGAATTAAATATTTAAAATGACAGATAGTAAATAGCTTTGATTTATAATTCAATTATTTTAATGTTCTCATTAAGACTAGCAAAGAATTTCTATAATTAAAAAAACAGAACATATTCGTATTTTGAATTATAACAAAAATGGGTTTTTCGTAGAATAATTTCAAAAACATACCCGTGTAAATTAATCCATTGTAGATTATGTAGGTCTTTGAGAGCGACAAAAGGAACACTGTCTAGTTGATTATAACTAAGATCCAACGAAGTGAGGCTTTTCCATAATGAACTGAAACAGAAATGTTGTTGTACTATGGATTATTATCATCGGTAATCTAAGGTAACATTTATAAAGGTAATAATTTGTGTCTAATACGTATACACGATCAATATTTTATTGTTAGATTAAACTATGACGGTCGTTTGATAAGTTTTGTAAAAAAGTAAATTATACACGGTTTTCGGGAATAAAACGAGTCCCTATTGATAGCTACACACTTGGTGCAGCGGGCTTTCAATTTTTTTTACCCGTCGCAAAAGTCAGTTTTCAGAAAGTCTTCAAAATACTCATTGACGGCAGCAATAAGGGCGTTATTTGAAAAAAATTTCTTTCCTCCGAGCCAAACTTTCAAATTTTTAAAAAGAAAAAAGTCACTTGGAGCCAAATCCGACGAATAGAATGGATGAGGGACCTATTTTGCTAATGCAATGCGCGATTTGAGATGGCGCGTTATCCTGATGAAACAGCATCTTTTTGTGCGCTAGTCCCGGCCGTTTTTTTTTTGTTAGTTCTTCTTTCAGACGGCCCAGCAGTGTTGCATAATGTTCTCCAGTTATCGTCTTACCCGTCTCTAAATAGTCGACCAGGAGTATTCCTCGAGAATCCCAAAAAATTGTGGCCATCTCTTTGCCAGCCGACAAACACGTCTTCGCTTTCTTTGGTGCACTTTCACCACTCATTGTCCATTGCTTTGACAGCTGCTTCGTCTCCGGCGTGTAGTGATGGATCGACGTTTCGTCCACAGTGACGAACCGACGCCAAAAGTCCTAAGGATTGTGATTTAAAACGGATAAACACTGCTGTGAAAGTTCTGTTCGTGTACGCTTCTGTTCGGTCGTTAGGAGTCGCGGTATCTGTAATTTTTCATGCAAGATGTTGTGGACTCGTTCAGTTGAGATCTTCACAGCTTCAGCAATCTCGCATACCTTCACCCTTCGATCTTTCATAACCATATCGTGGATTTTGGCAACCTTATTTGCCCAAATCTCAGCTGGTCGTCCAGAGCGCGTGTCATCTTCCACGGACATTCGGCCACGTTTCAACTCATTTACCCAGAAGTAAACTGTTTTCAACGATGGTGCAGTGTTCCCATGTACCTCGTGCAACTCTTTCTTAATTTGGGTAATAAATAGAAGTGTTTTTATCACTGTTTGCTTCAAAGGTTTATAACGCAAAGAAAACGTGTAACTTTTAACTAAAATTTAGCCTATATTGGTTTTAACAATGAAACTTGTCAAACGTAACGTCACATGCTAAATTGTGGCGTCCTCTGATAGTAATTTATCAAACTTATCAAACGACCCTCGTAAAAGAGTCGCTCTAGAAATAATAATAATTAATAACAATTAACTATTGTTTCGATTGTGTATAATTTTTTGTTGAATCAAAGCAGAATAACTTTGAAGTCTTTTTCTTATCAAAGCAAGGAATATTACAGGTAGAGATACTTTGTAATTTTTGAAAGCTCTATTGCTTCTACTTTATAAATTAAAGCTCGTTGAGGTCAGTACTATAACAACAATAACAATGGAAATGTCTGCCATTTAAGAGTACGACTATGATTTTCTTTTACTATCTATAAAATAATAATAAAATGTAACAAGTGATAAGTGATATGAGTAAATGGAATGCTTTATGTTGAATAGAAATAGATTTACTTTCGACGGAAACTAGTCAATGGATTTTCCAATTATTGGATTCTCTATTTATTTTTATTTTATTTACTCTTCATTTTCACATTGCTGTGTCTACTATTTTGTTGTCATGTCAGTAGTAGAAAGCCGACAATCCCACACAGTATAGTAGTGATGTTAAAACTGTCTCACCGTAACTAAATTGGAATTTAAGTAAACTGTAACATAGAATGTACAGATATATGTATATGTGCATGTCTGTGAATCAATACTGAAGTTGTTTACATCTAATTTATCCGATTCTTTATTGAGTAGAATTTCCTTTAACGTACACTTCCTCTATTCGGACATTCTCTTAAATCGACACTTATCAGTACTCGGAATATATTAGACGTGGACAGACAAACAATGAAATCCCTCTTGAACGGACTCTTTGATCACAGTACGTTTAGCTCTAGAGACTTAAACGTTTCAGTTCAGACAACAAAATAGAAATAATGACTGACAAGTCTAAATTTAGCGCATTGTTCAAATAAAACCACATGAATAAGTAATTTGAAGAAACAGACAAGTTTAATTAAGCCACCACTGGCCGTTCTGTTGAGAGTTTTAAAAGTTTTAACAGCAACAAACAATACAAGAAAGATCGAGACTCAAATCTACTTTGAAATTCGACCATTTTAGAAATGTTAGTTTCAAAGTAGAGGTTATAAGGTGAAGGTTTTACTGTATTTCCAGAGGGGAAACGAATGTATTGCCGATTTAAACATTCTTTTTATATCAACACTAACTAGTTCAAGCTATAGAAAAAGCTTAATCGTGCTTGCACAAAACACCAGGAAAAGAAATGCAAAAAGTCAACGTTTAGTTTTAAATGGAAAACGTATTTAGAGTAAGTGTGCAGGTTGTTACCTTCGATGATGATTGTAATTTCGATTTTAACGATCCATATGTACGTCTAGGATAAATAAAACAATAAGAACTTTTTAAACGGAAGTGGAAGCGATGCAGATGTTGTTCCTGTTGGAAAACTAGAGTACCAGTACAGGAAGTCAGTTGAAAACACAGTTATAAAAAAAATAAAGATTCTGCACAAACGAATTTGTCTTTGTTTAGGGAAAAAGTTTCCAATATTGCCGTATTCGTGCCGTATTTGTTGTACATCATTCAGCCATGTTAATAACGAGGTAAACAATTAAGTTCTGGATATTCTAGCATCATCTACCGAATACAAGCGATTGTATTACAATACACAGAATTTGCATTAAACTGAATACTTAATGCATTTTGCTATGCACGAACACAAATTATTTGTTGGCAGTTAATTGTTATTCAACTAAAATTACGAGGAAATCGTGTAATAGTAAAAAAACTACAACTATATACATATATATACAGTATCTTGAAGGTTTTCAATATTTTCAAGAGACGTATCAGAGATCGACTATACTATAAATCATTCTAAAGCTTTTTCAATTTAAGCCAACATAAGGTATGGAATGATAAAAGTAATATCAGGTCATACGTTGTACGACTAACAATGAAAATTTCAAATACGGTCAAATGATTTGTTTGAAAGCCTTTTACATAACTGGATTTCATCTAGTTTATAGAAATTCAATTTGTTGTTTTAGAATCTAATTTGATTTGATTTTATCATGGAAATTCTGCAAAAATATCGCTCTATTTGTGTTCAACAAGCTTCAATATCTATTTAAATTCAACTAACTCCTCAATCATTCCCTTTAAAATCTACGTTTTATTATATTGTCCATATGTTGAGATTGATGTTTCGAATACAAATATATGAGTGGAAGGAAAAAAAAACGAGAGAAAACTTAAACAGGTCTCTTAATATAAAATCGTAAGCTTTCGTTGTCAACTTTTCAAACATGCCCTTCGTGACACTTTTATTAGAACATAAAATATAATTCAATAAGTTTTTTAAAAGTCAGGATATGGTAGTGAGAAGGAATTAAAATTTTCAAATCACCACACTTTCCTATTTACAAGTAAACCACCAAAGGTTGAAATTCCCGATTTTGATGATATTTAGTATACACTATCGGAGGTGGAAGCGCCCTTCAATTTTTGGAAATTACGCAAGATTCAATAAAAAATTTCACTTTTAAAAATTCATAGTCAACTAAACACAAAAATTATATTTTTCTTTTGAAAAAGTAATTTTCGTTTGCAAGAAAAAAATCTGAAAATTTGTTAATATTTCAGGGGATGTTTCAAGAATCTGGGTAAGGGGATTTCTTTTCCTTGCAACCATACATTTTTAAAGCTAGACAAGACGTAGTAAATTGGAAGAAATACCCAATTCTGAACAATTCACACTTTAATAAAATAGATTAATAAATAAAGACCAAGTTTAATTTTTAAAATTTTCAATGGTCAATTTCTCAAGAATAACACTAAAGCCAGCAAAAGAGACAAAGAGACAGAGGAAGTATTGAATAACAGAAACATCTGTTGTGTATCGAATTGGCAGAATTGGGTGTTTCCTCTGACCCCTAGACCTTGATTCTTGAAACAGTCACCCCTCAAATATTAAATTCTGAATTCTTTTCTTGCAAAGCACAGTTAATTTTTCAAAAGAAAAATATTATTTTTGCATTTAAATGACTATGAATTTTTAAAAGTGACAATATTTTGTTGAATATTGCGTAATTTCCAAAAGTTGACGCCAATTTCTCCTATTTTCAAAAATTGTAGAAGGGCGCTTCCACCTCCAATAAAAAGCCTAGGTGTTGCCGTTCAAGTTTTTGTAGAAATAATTTGATTTTATTGATAAATGACTGACCAAAAGACATTATGAAACCACGCGCCATCTGACGTTTGAAAAGCGCAATAGCCGCAGGCTTATCATACGGTACGTTCTCCCTTAAGGGAGATATTTGGGGTTGAAGTTACCCCTGAAAAATCAGTCTTATTCAAATATCTAGAATGGCTGAATATTTTTTAGTAGTTCAAAAACTAGATGATAGAGATTCACTAGGGCTATCAAAAAATAAAAACCACGTTTTCATCCCTTGTTGGCAGTTGAAGTTTTAGATGATTATATGCTATTTTTTTCTGATTTTTTGCTATTTTCTACTCCATGTTAAAATATATCAACATGAAAATCCTTATGTTGACAGTAAATTAAAAAAAATAAAAGTTACCTGCCCGAGGTTTTTTCTGTATTTAAAATATTTACCCTATAAATAACTCATAAGATCTGAATATTAAGGGGTGAATTTTAATTACGTATATTATTCTATATATTGTTAGCATGATAACAACAATAAGAGAAATCTCACTATTACCACATTATTTAACTGGTGTAATATTCAAGAGATAAAACGAAGAAAATTAAAATATAATCTCGCAACTTTATCCGTACACGTATATTTTTTTCAACTAAAGATAAACTGGCGAGGCACTGTTATTCGAGAGCGGAAAAATTATAATAAAGTTGAGTTAAAAAACAAAAAAGAACGGCTAGGATTACCGTTAGTATTCTTCTCGATAAGTTAAAAACTTTCCATTGTAAGGCGAATATTTCCAACTACTTTCACAGCGTTATTGTTTTTTTTTTTAAGAACATATAGATAGGCTGATTGTTGGTTAAATTCTCATTAAAGTTTATTCATTAATATGCTTTGAACTTCAAATTAATTCCCATAGAGGCTATTGTTTTAACTGTAATTATAACACGTCAAACTTACAAAATTACTGTTGTAATTATAACTTTTAACTTTCCAAAGCCGCACAACTTAAATGTTGGAAAAAAGCTAAATAACAACAACAACAATTTCGTGTTATTTTGAAACGATTGAGAAGATCTCTAGTTGAAAGTTTATAGTTATTAAATTCTTATAACGTCGTTTCTAACTTAATTTGAACAATAATATCGTTGAACAAATGATCTCCGTGGATTACAGTTTGAGTTTATTTCTTGATATTATATAGAGTTTAAAGAAAATATAGAATACTAGAGTAAATAGATAAAAAGGGGATTTGAACGGAGCGACTAGGATGGTTAATTGGACTCGTTATTTCTCCATGTTTGTTATTAGAAAAATTTGTTGAGAAATGGTGGATGCGCCGTCGGCCTAGGCACGCAACATACACATTAAGCCGTTGTTTTGAGTGTTTACAGGAAGACGAATTGGGGAAACAAACATCAAATTCGGCCCAGATGGTACACCTTGTAAATTATGACAAACGTTAAATGGATTATTCACATAATAACCGAATTGTAATAGCTGACTTCCAACAATAATCAACAATTCCACATAATGTCAATCATATCTTGCCAATTGAATGAGTTATCATGACTGTCCAATTCAGACCATTCATTTTGATTATCAGTGGTGACTATATCGATTAATCAGTCTTTATCCTGGGACAGTATCGTAATTGCCTTGGCCTTTGCAGTCATGAAATCTAACATTGATAAGAGGTTTCGTTTTTGTTGTTTAATATTTGGTTTGAGTTGCATTTGAGGAGAAAGGTTGTTATTACCTTATATGTTTTATTTGTGGACACACTAAATATTCAATAGCAATATGAAAGGTGTATAGACTCACCTAAAAGCTCGATCCGCCACATGTTGCAGCCGGTTATTGGTTAGAATAAGAGATTGAATTTGGCATCCGGCCAAGCTCTCCCCCTCAAGACTGACAATCTTCGATCCAACAACCTCCAGTTGGCTAATAGTTCCTTGCGGTAGATCTGCAAATAACAAGCGACAAATGTTGTAATAAATAACAAAAATTAATGATGAGTTTTTAAGAATTCTAATCGTAAATGCTGTGCAGGCGATACAACTAAATGTTATTTATCGTTTTCCAGCCTAGTCAACGAAAATTTTGCTGCGATTTTCAATTTTACATTCCCCAATTTGAACGATACAGGCATACGAATATAGATATATTTAGCGAAAATTTATTACAATATTTCCACTAAAGGGGCGAAAATAGGGACAGTATTTGTCATATGACTGTAATATATGATGATAAACTATGACATATTAATTCGATTCGATCAGTTTATTTAATCTTTAACGTGAATATTTTGACGGCCTTTAATGCGGTGAATGATTTCAGAAAATGTCAATAATGTTACATTGCTGAATCGATGAAGTCGAAACAGTGTATGTAGGTACAGCAAAAGGGGGCGATCGTTTCAAGTTTAATGCTCCAGTTTTAGGAGCGCACAAATATAGGACTGACTTATAAGTTCACTAGAGTCCTGGATAATACAATCGAGCCATCTTCTAGGTCAGATGGAGTCAAATAAACCAACTGGAAGTTATAAATATGATTTTGAAAATTATAACGTAAATCTGACAAATTTTTCTACTACGCTCGCTTTATTATACTACAACAGTCGGGATTAGAATGGCAATAATTTATAATTAAAGACGGATTAATTTTAAAATATGTCTCTTACGTTCTTGGTATTACTGTGTTAATTTGGTTTTATTATAAGAAGATTTCGATATCAGTTGTACATACAACAACGATGTATCAACGACAATGATCTATAGAGAAAATCTGGCGAGTTTCCTGTTTCTTCAAAACTCAATTTGGACAGAATAAGCCAGCGAAGCATCCTAACTAGTCAGTAAATTCGGTTCAAGAGCGATACGTTGGCAATGTGAGGCCGTAGAACGGATAGAAAGGGCGAGCAAAAAAACTTTTTCGGTAACATTGTTTCCGTTCTACAATTACAACTTAATTACAAACGAGATTCTAGTTCTGTATCCAATATTGTGGAATAGTTTCACTCATTGGTAAACTGTCGTCACTGCATGTGCATATTGACATGAACAATTCCAAACTTCTCTCGTTTAGACAGTTGGAATTCCTCTCATTAAATTCCGGATTTAATTAAATATTTATATGTTAATTTCAGGATTTTTGCCGTCTATATTTACCATAGAGATCGTTAGTTGAAGTTATTAACGCTTGTAAATGGTAATGTTTAGTTTATTAGAGATTGTCTCAAAACTCGGGGGTAAATTGGACGGCCACTGATTTGAATAAATGAGTACGATGGACCCCTGTATGGCACTAACTAAACATTACTAAAACCACCACAACTACCCATCTACTATGTATAGATACGAATTGATCTAGATGCTGTTCCATCTCTCTCTCTATCTCGCTCTTTCACCTTAATAATAGAGAGTTATAGTGATAGTGATCAGTATCGGGAAGCTCAAGGGGTGGGTGACTTTAATGCAGGAAGTGCCGCAAGTATTAATGCCTGATTGTGTCAAGGATAAGGGATCATGTACTGGATCAAATCTCAACGACATGTGGACGTATTAAACTAGACAATACATACTGAAATTTCGATTGATTGTACGACAATGAATAGACAACATTCGATGCGATATCGGCAATATGTTAATTAGAGCAAAGAAATAGTAGTGTAAATTATAAATTACCTACAAGTTAGTTGTATTCATTTAATATTGATTTTAATTTTTTAAAAAATTGTGGTGTACTACGAACATGATCGCATCTCTAGAGATTTTTAGAGTTGTTTCCGCATTTCAAGTTTTCACCCTCTTCGGCTTGAGTACATTCTTGATAAGCTCTTGAAATTTTAATGTTGTATTGTTGTTTTCTAATAGGTTTGACTGAAAAGTGTCGTTTATAGTGCGTTTTTACATTTAAAATTATAAGATAAAATCTCAATTTTATTGTAATTGAATTAGTATTTCATATAAGGGTATTCCGGACTGACAGTTCAATTCGGCGTGAGAAAATCGTCAATTTTCAAACAACGATTACTTGCTTGTTTTTCAAGATATTGGAAAAAATAAACTTGCGTTGGATAGAACACTTCAAGATGCATGTTCTTAGGCTTTCTACTTAAAAAAAATGTGAGAAAATTCTGAATTGTAGAGAAAATTCTTGGATCTAGTTTTTTTCGAAGATTTTCCTTCATAACTGGCTAAAACTTGTTCAATATTATCGATTTTCAGTATGTAACAGCTGAATTTAGATAGAAAATTGAAAGAGCTTTCCGATTCTTCAAGAATTTTTCCGATATGTTTGTTAGTTTTTCGATAACTGAAGAAAATTTAAGAAAATGTTCAACAGTGATGCTGTGCATAATTTGTAAAATAGAAAATTATACTCCCGGATATAGAAATGTAATGTGAAAGGGGAGGACACGAAGTTGGCTTAAAATCCAGTTTTGAAAATTAAGTGAGTTTCAAGGAAAATTTGAACCCCCTTTTTCATTTATTATTTACAAGTATTAAAATTAAATAATTTGGGTTTTGATTGATATGAAAATGTCGGAAATGTTATCTACTTCACAGCCATATCATTATAATGGAAAATATTTTGAGAATTTGCCTGGAAATTTGATTTTCAATAGACCATGTTTGTGTTGTGTACATGGCATCACTGTTGGAATTTTTTCTTAAATTTTCTTCAGTTATCGAAAAACTAACAAAAATATCGGGAAAATTCTTAAAGATTTGGAAAGCTCTTTCAATTTTCTATTTAAATTCACCTGAAGCTTACTAAAAATCAATAATTTTGCCCAAGTTTTAGCCAGTTATGTAGGAAAATGCACGAAAAAACAGGGTCTAAAAGTTTTCTCTGCTATTCAGTATTTTATCATATTTTTCCAAAACGGAAAGCTTTATAACATACATCCTGAAATGCTCTACCAAACGCACGTAAAATTTTGACAATAGCTTAAGAAATAAGCGAGTGATCGATGTTTGAAAATTGACTATTTTCGCACGACGAATCGACATACAGGTCTGGCAGTTTATCTAGGTATATTTGGAAAACGTCGATGCCTCCCATCTGTACCACTTGTGTATAAGTTAGAAAGAGATAGATAGACGTAGGCGGTAAAAATTGAAAATGATGGCGGTCATTACCACCTACCCTTGACCAAACAAACCAATTTCTTTTGTCCCAACCAAGTCATTTATTTTTTTAAAAAACATCGATTCCATTTTATTGATTTAATAAAAAATTGTCCGATCTGTTTGG